>CAUYPK010040772.1:0-11373 GCA_963574355.1 Loris lydekkerianus | reverse complement strand
CAACGACTCAGCAAGGCCCAGCCTGAAACTGCCTCTACCTAGATACAGCCAATGTGGTACCATGCCACTGGCCCAACCCTGTCACTCACCTCTTCCCCCGCCTTCTTTCCCTGCCCCTTCTCCACAATAAAAAAAATAAATTAATTAAAAATAAATAAATAAATAAAAAATAGCTGGGCATTGTGGCAGGCACTGTAGTCCCAGCTACTTGGAAGGCTGACGCAAAAGAATCACTTGAGCCCGAGAGTTTGAGGTTGCTGTGAGCTGTGACACCACCGCACTCTACTGAGGGGGACATAGTGAGACTCTCAAAAAAATAGGAAAAAGAATAATGACCTAGTATTGCTTAAGTATTCCAGAGTTTTCTAATGCCTTGTTATTATTCTATAACAAAAAGTTATTACAAATTCCTATAATTTACAATTTTAAAAAACATTGGGTAACAAAATACTTGTTTGCAAGGAATACTTCTTTCCCTTACCTATTTGCTATTGTTTTGAGGCTTATTTTCTTTTTTTTAAAGACTATTTTTTTATTTCAAATTAATATAAGGGTACAAATTTTTAGATTACGTTGTTCTCAATTCCCAGGTAAAGTTCCAGTTGTACCCTCTCATCTATAATTGATGCTAATACATGGTGGGGGACAGGGGCATGGGGAAGCAGAGAGAGGTAAGGAGGGAGAGAGTGGGAGGTCACGGACTGTGACACACCTCTTAGGGGTGGGACACAATTATAAAAGGGCCTTTACCTAACAAATGCAAGCAGTGTAACCTAATTCTTTGTACCCTCAATGATTCCCCAACAATAAAAAAAAAAAGAAAACCCCCACCCAGGGGGTGTGGTATATGCCCACACAGTGTGACCATTAGGTAAGATCCTACCAAATTCCCTCTCTCCTTCTGCCAGTTGTACTACCCCCCCACTCCTGCTCCTCCCTCTATACTAGATTATATTTGTGTTTTGTTGTTCATATGAGCATGTAATTTTTTATATATTGGTTTCATATTGAGTACATTGGATATTTTTCTATTAAGCTTATTAAAAAGTCCACTATAAATTTAGTTATAAGCAGAAAGTCAATGAAATCTTGTTATCAGCCTTTCCTCAAACTTGGTTCTTCAGGACAAAACTAACTCAAAATATATATGGAGCTTTAATGTGATACATATTTCACATAAGAGGACAGAATTCATTATTATTGCCCAATATAAATGATCTAAGAAAAGGAATGTGTTTTCCAGGTTCAGCATTTATTTCCCAAGGTAGCCAAACCCCATCTAATTTCCTAGAAATATATTTTGTGATAGGTTTTATAGGAAAGCAGATATGACGCAAGTGATATATTTCATAGTTATCACTATTCATACATACAAGATAAGAGTTAGTAACAGATTTATCCAAAGTACATATATTGTCTGAATACTTTATGTCCAGTCACGGTTTTATGTTTATTACGACTCTATCCAAAATGAAGATGAAGGTCGGGTGGAAATAGTCATTTATTAAACTTAAACCAAAAAAAAAAATGGAAGAGCCCAGTATTTACCAAAATAAAGTTATTTTTAACTGCTTTTGTACTTATTCTCCATCAATTTTATTAAGATTTTATAGGATTTTATAGTGAGTGGACATATATATGTGTATATATATATCCCATAGTGAATATATATATGGAAAACAAATATTTGTCTTGAATATTTGAAAATGTTGTGATGGAATAACTTTACTAGTATGTAATGCAGCATTCTCACTTTATAATGTGATGACTTTTCAAATGTGAACATTATAAAAATCCTTAATTATAATTTTTAAGTAGCAAGATATTCTACTATTAAAGGAAACTTCTGATAATTACAACATATAACACTTATATGAGCTGTACGTTAAGTCATGCTAGTTTTGACCTTGGGGCCTCATGAAGTATATATAACTCACACCTCTCTTGACCTAATAAAATACTGTGGCCCCAAGGAAAAATGTTTTTTTTTTCAATATGGCAGTCGACATGTTTTATCATATTCACTAAAAATTTCAGGTGATTTTCATTAAACTCTTATTTAGCTCTTGAGGGAAGCAAAAACACTGGAATTTAAAGAGCAGTTGTAAATTTTTTTTCAATAATGCATTCCAAACCTATAAATTTATTTTCTAAAGTATTTTTTCTATGCCCAATAGACATCAGGCTTACTTTTTAAATTGAATGAAGGCTTAAGATAAATTTCTAACACAAATTTTTCATCATAAAAATTCTGTTAATATTTTTAAATTAAAAAATTTACATACAGAAATATTTTGAACAAAATACCCAGAAGCAAAAAAACACAAAATTCATTTAAGCACTGAGAATTTGATAGCACATATTTTCAGTCATCTGGAGGATGGCTGTTCATGAGAGGAAAGAAACTCTGTAAAAGCAGCCCCTGCTAAGGCAACACAACAACTTTCTATGCAACCTATTGACGCTCCTTTCAGAATATCATATTTCCAAATCCCATATGATTTTTGACCTTTCCACCCTTTAATTTGCCATGTTTCTTTGAGTTTATACACTTTACTTAACCAAATGCTAATGAATGTAGAAATAAAATTTGCTAGACAATGTTTTGAAGCAATAAAGAAAATTCTGACCCCAAATTAAGAATAATATCTTCTTTACATGAAAGTGGCTACAAACCTACCATCTGAAAAAAAACCTCTTCAGTGGCTTTCAGTAATGTCAACAAATGGTTTGGCTTTCATGTTCTTACCTGTTTACCAATGTGACTGGTAGCTCCATCAGACAAACATGCTGTTGTTACAAAGTAAACTATCTATCTACCGGAGTTCTGTCTTGAAAAGGTCAAGACTAAGTCCTATTTTACAATTTTAGCCTTAGAAGCATCACACTGTAAGATTTTTTTTTTTCTTTCCAGCTTTTGGCCAGGCCAGGTTTGAACCCACCACCTCCGGTATATGGGGCCAGTGCCCTACTCCTTTCAGTCACAGGTGCCACCCCACACTGTAAGATTTAAATGGAACCTACCAGATGAATCAATCCAATTAACAGCTATTACTATTTCTCACAATGGAATTTTGAATGTTTCAGGAGCTTAATTAAAACAAAAAATCAAGATGGAATAATGCATTCTGAAAAAAATCTGTAGTTTAATCTATGTCATGATTATTAAATATAATTTAAATTAAATTAAATTTATAGGAATTATGTCAAGGGTATTTAGAATATAATCAGATTCACTACATTCAACATGTAATTATTTAAACTTTTTTTTTTTTGAGACAGAGTCTTCTCTGTCACGTGGGCTGGAGTGTAGGTGAAACATCATTGCTCACCACAACTCCACACTCATGGATTCAAGCAATCTTCCTGGCGCAGCCTCCTGAGTAGCGAGGACTACAGGCATGTGCCACCATGCCCACCTAATTTTTTCTATTTTTGATAAAGTTAGGGTCCCATCCTTGCTCAGGTTGGTCTTGAACTTATGAGCTCAAGCAATCCTTCCACCTCGGCCTCCCAGAGTGGTAGGATTACAAGCACACAACATTTCACCCAGCTACTTGGAACATTTTTAAACCACTCAAATATACACTTCTATACATACATAAGATTGGGTACCAAATAAAGACAAATTAAAGGGAAACTGAGCAACAGGCCTGAATTCACTTATTAATCAATTTTTCTATAATCTTACACTGTATATCAATGATCAGAAGTAATGATATAAGTAGTCTATATCATTTATTAGCCCAACAGATGTGTTGCAGTTAACAATAATTAACATTACCTGGTAGTCACTGGGCAACAAAGAGTGTGATAACACAGAAAGAGAAGAGCATTATCCATACGTAGAAAATAAAAAGCAAAAATATGTACACTGCATACATAGAGGCACTTTAATTTACATGAACACAGAGCTTCATTATTCTTTTTATTCTTGGTTTGTTTTCATGAAATATGTTTAAAGAACAAAATAATCATTCACTAGGGCTGAATATATATAGTTTATTAATCTACTAAAATTAACAGAAGGATCCAAGGAACAACTGATCAGAAAGGATTTATGAGTCATTTCAATGTTCAATTTACAAGACTTCTGCAGCCTCAGCGCTCCAGGACTCCTACTCCAAAAATGTTTGAAAGACACATATAGGAAGAAGAACTTGGAATATATTTAAAGTGAAAGTCATTAAGCCAAAATATTACATTATGAAAAGTGTATATGAGCTCATTATTCCTTCTGATTTTGCAAGCCAAAGATAGCCACAATAGGAAACGATGATAAATGTAAAAGAATAAAAATGCTTAAGCAGAAAGTATAAGTATGATGACAATGAATCTGATATTTTCGGATGGGAATGGGTGAGTTAGGAAAATAACAAGATTATATAACAGATCTAGATTGTCTAACAAATTCACATGATCTAGACTATATACATAAAAAGGATTTTAAAATGAATTTATTTGAATCAGAAAAGTAAATAATAAATCTATGTGTCTGGTAAGGGTACATGTTTCATATACCGTATATACTCGAGTATAAGGTACTTATTTATCATTGAGTTTTTATAGTAAACCTGTAACGTTTTAACAGTTTTTTAAAATGATATTCCCATCTACGGCCATACCACCCTGAACGCGCCTAATCTTGTCTAAAATGATATTCCCATACTTGAAATATAGGAAAAGATACAAAATCAAACATAGCTAATTGTGCCAAGTCTAAGAAATCATGAAATATGCTGGAAATCATATTTTTAAAGTTTTATAAACCTAGAGTAAATGGAAATGAAATGTCAGATCTATTGTGAAAGGGACCCTTCGATGGGGCAGCACCCATGGCTCAGTGGGTAGGGTGTTGGCTCCATATATCAAGGGTGGTGGGTTCGAACCCAGCCCCAGCCAAACTGCAACAACAACAACAACAACAACAACAACAACAAAATAGCCACAAAATAGCCAGGCGTTGTGGTGGGCACTTGTAGTCCCAAGTACTCAGGAGGCTGAGGCAAGAGAATTGCCTAAGCCCAAGAGCTGGAAGTTGCTGTAAGCTGTGACGCCAGGGCATTCTACCGAGGGCGACAAAGTGAGACTCTGTCTCAAAAAAAAAAAAGAAAGAAAGAATGAAAGAAAGAAAGAAAGGGATCCTTCAATGAGTAGGAGACAAAATAACAAGCTATCCAATGGTTCAGTGTAAGAAATATATACAATTCATTAAATCAAACATCATATTTTTTTAAATTAAGTAAGCAGGAGGCCAGTAGTAACACTGCTTCCCCTTACAAATGGCAATATAACTTAGTAGGAAAATAAAACAAAACCACAAGTATATTTTTTGCAACAAATAGCCAGGTTTCAGTCAATCACAAACAGCCAAGATTCAGTCAATCGATGGCAGTCATCTCATCACACCATAACTAAATATGGAACATGCTTAGCTATAGACAATCAGATGATTTATGTACCTTGATTCCTGTGCAGCCTATAAAAGCTTTCTGTTTCCACTGCCAGGTAGAGCTCTCTGAACCTCTGCTGGTTCTCTGTCCTGCCCGATTAATGAATCCTTTGCTTAAATAAACTATGATTAAGTTTATTTTGTCTTTTAACACTCTCTTTCTTCTTAAAGTTGTCTTTAGTTAGCTGGTAGAGTGAAGTTACACAGTTCTTAAGAGTAACAGCTGCAGATATCCCATATCTTTAACAGGAAAAATCATCTGGTAGCACTAAAACTGTAATTTTTTATAGGGTCAATTGAACTTATTTTTTATAGGGTCTGTTGAACTTATTTGAGAGAAGCAGAGACTCAATCCTCATGAAATACCATGATTAGTTTCAAACATGATTTATGGAGAGCTCTTCCATTCTGAAAATCCAAAGCCTCCATTTTTACTTGAGACAGCTAGGATTATTTGTTCAGAACAAGAAGAGATTAGTTGGTCATTTTAATTTTACATAAGGTTCAGAAAGTAAATCTTACTAGAATTGAAACAAAAAAGATTATATAGAATATAAATAAAGATTTACTGAGAAACTATTTAGTCCCAGACAATTTATACCTTATTTGATCCTTACAATTATGTTAGGCATTTTCCTCAGACTAACACGTGCAGAAAGAAAAGGGGATGGAGATGAAGTGTTTCTCAGCGTTAGAAGGCACGTAAGTAGCAGAGATTACTTAATAGTCCTGTCATTAAACTCTAGGTACAGTGTCTCTGCACCACACTCCACATATGTACTGTTTGTACCAGTCTAACAGTTAGAAACAAGGCCATATAAAAACAATACCAACATCTGAGGACTGGCCGGATTTACAGTTTATACTAGGGAGGAATGGATGTCCTTTCTTCAGCTAGTGGAGTAACTGAGTCAAGAAGTATAAAATCCAGATCTACACTGAACAGCTAAATATGCAGTTTCCCTGCCTTCTTTTCTGAGACTGCAATTACTTTTGTTGTTGCTATAATGTTCTGTAAAAACTAGCCACAATTAGATGTGCAGAGGTTTACTAGAAATCAATCTTTGTGCTTTAGACTTCTTATTAGCTCCTTGATAAGTAGATAACTCTGTCAGAAGGCAAGGGTATACAACTTCTGGCAAAAATACTTTACCTCCCACTATCTGGCGTGACAATGTAGATATTGAAATAGAAAGGCATAGTTTTTTAACTTATCAAGATTTAAAACTGTCGTAGTATTTCTGCAGTTAAAAAAGCAGGGGCATCTCATATGCTATACCTAGACAAGGTAAATGCAGCAAGTATTGCTATAAATTCAATCTTTCAATTGTGAAAGCACAAAAATAATATTCTTCTATTAGTTAAATATGCCACAGGAAGATAAAATTACACACCAGCTTAGTAAAATATACTCTGGTTATTCAGAACTTTCATACAGTATATAAGGGAACTTGACAGCCACCTATGAAATATCCAAAGTCAAAACCTTAAGTTAAAACTAAGAAGCATGATTTAGTAGATGCTGAAGAGAGTTGTACTGATTTATTCTGTAAGTAGTCTGTTTACTTTTTCCTACTTATCTCTAACATTCAATGAATAAAGAAAATATATTCCTAGCGATTCTTTTAACCAACAAATAGTGAAATTCATTCTGAATTGTGCCTTTGATTAACAACGTCACAGAGTAAAGCAGTGGAAGGAATGTCTGTGCTAAAACAGTCCTTCTAGAAATGTCTTGTTATTACTAAATACCTGGTGAAAGGTACCCTAAGAAGCAAAGATAGAAATACATGATTTTGCCAGTATAATTTAAAAACAAGGATTCTTAAAAGAAGAGCAGAGAAGTAACAAAAAAGCAAAGGAGGAGAGAAGTAGGGAAAAGGGAGGGAGGGAAAGGAAGAAAGCATACAGGAGACAGGAGGGAGGGACATCAGAAAAAAGGGGTAGAGAATTAGCTAAAGGCAGAAAAATAAACAGAGTGGAAAAAAGTGATTAAAATGAAAAGTGGCTAAAGGTCAGAGAAGGAAATACAATTTACAAATTTCAATATGAAGATTACCTAAAGGAAGACAGTCTGAGATTCTGTAACTCTCTCAACATTAGGACACTATGATTAAATGAAATAGTCAACATTCGGACAAAGAAATAGGAAAAGGATCTTGTGGCCCATAGTTGAAGTGCTTATATCTTCTTTAGTTTCTAAAAATGAGATTTATTGAAAATGAACAAGAGTCAGAGTCACCAAAGACAAGTAAATATCTTTGTATTCTTTCATGAGATAGAATTTTGTGTTTTCTGAAAAGCAGGAAAATTAGTATTATTCTTACTACTTATTTGCCAATGTTAATATAACACCGAAGTTCAAAAGTAGATGGCTCATTAAACACAAGCTCATAGACTCAACTGAAAGACAGGCTGAAGATTTAACTAAAGAAGTAGATAGCTGGTACAATGCAAGAATTCTCGGGTATTTTACTTCTCTAGGGTGCCTGTGCTTCAAAATTTAACACATTCACTGACTTAGTCTAACCTTACCACATAGTCCTAAACACTACCTTTGCTCTAAGCCAGCGGTTCTCAACCTGTGGGCTGCGACCCCACAGGTTTAATACAGGCTGTGAGATTGTATTAAAGGCTCACAGCATTGGGAAGGTTGAGAACCACTGCTCTAAGCTAATAATAAATTCGGAAAGAAACCAAAGTGGATAGCCATTGTTTTGGTACAACTTTGTAATTAGTTGGAAAGAAAAAGTATTACACTTACTCATACCACTGTTTATTGTGTTTTCGGTAAAGCAACGTATCCAAGGCAACGGCATTGACATCCAGAGCTCCTGGGGAAGGCCACTGGTTGGTGAGATGGGCAGTTAACTCTTGTCTTGATCTTAAATCATTATTCTTTAGCACAGTCCTGTGAATATTAAGATGGTGAGTGCTTTTGTCTTCACTGTTCTATAATGGCAGAGGGACCTAATGGTATCAATTTAGGCCCCTAAAATTTATCTTTTTGATATGGATGTAAATAGACTGTGAATGGAACTAGAGCAAGGCTAGTTGGAACTATGACTATTTATTCTCCTGTAATACGTGTTTTTCATTTTTTCTCTGATGGCTACAACAAATCCTATTTGTGAAATTCAGACTTTCCATCTTTCCATAGAGATTATTACTAAAGGATTAAAAGACCCAAGTGGCAGTTTACATCTTAACTAAAAAAATGGTGACATCTTAAAAATACAGGTTATCAGGCCAATAAAATATAAAAGAAAGATGCCAGGTATATGACATTTCCTAGCTTCAAAATTCAGAAACAATCTATAAAAGTTATATAACACCCAAGTAAAGAAAAAGCAATCATAATGAATTAAAAAGCTGTGTAGAAAAATAAAAAAATGAAAAATCCATTAGATTCCTATTTTTGATAAAAAGTGACCACTAATAAATCTTCATGGAAATAATTAAATCAAGGACAAGTACACTGACCAATATAATCCACTGAAAATGTTTCAATAACAGGATGAAGCAATTATATAATAACAATTAATTCTTGTCGTTAAATTTTATAGAACTATCACTTGTTAGTAACAACTTACAAAAGAATTGACTTCTTGTCAAAATTACAACTTCACAAAGCAACATGCATCATTGTCTTAAGACTAATTCAACAGTTGAATTGACAGTTAATAGTTTAAAAGTAAAAGTCTTATTCTACCTCTAAAAAGGCTTAAAATGCCATCCTGGCAACCTGCAGCCTCAAATATCCTCTGCATCCAGTTTCCAGTGTGCCCATGTGCTGAGGCACCACACTGGAAGCAGGGAAGTAAAACGTGCCTGGCTACTAACTTCCACAGACCACGGTCCTGTTGCTGGCAGCAGAGAGCCAGGGAAGGGTTAGCAGCCTATATACCACCTCTGGCTGGTCACCACGATACTAATAGAATAACCATATTTTATACATCTCTAATCAGCTACTGACAAATATTTCTGATTTTACAGGGTATCTGCAGGCATTTGAAAATACACATATTTGTTCCACTATGTCCACAAAGAAACATTATCTGATGTGAATACCAGATTCAGTCTCAGAATGGAATGCTAAAAGCATAGTAGGCAATAGTCTGTGAGAATGTATCACATTAAGATATTCTTTTACGTTAATTGCCACAATTTCTTTTCACTGAAAAAGAAATGAACATTTTTAAAAAGACATTTAAGGTTCTTTTTTTTTTTTTTAGACAAGAGTCTCACTATGTCACCCTTGATAGAGTGCCATGGCGTCACATCTCACAACAACCTCCAACTCTTGAGCTTTAAGCGATTCTCTAGCCTCAGCCTCCCAAGTAGCTGGGCCTACAGGCACCTGCTACAACGCCTGGCTTGTTGTTGCAGTTGTCATTGTTGTTTAGCTGGCCCAGGCTGGGTTGGAACCTGCCTGCCCAGGTGTGTATGGTTGATGCCGTAACACTGTGCTACAGGTGCCGAGCCCATTTAAGGTTCTTTAACATGGTTTTTTGATAAAAATAGTAAAGCATCATGAGTAATTAGAATATTTTTAAGACTGACAAAAAAATTGTGCAAAACATAAATAGGAATTATTAGCCAGAGAATCTACTACAATAAAATACCATTATTTTTGGTTCACTTAGATTTTACTTGGTCATATATTCCTTTTCTTGAGGGAACTCTAGTTAAAGTCACTGGAAAACAACTTCAATGTCATAAATGGCTCACAGAAAATATCCAGAGAAATATTTGGAACAGAACGTTCATCTGGTAGAACTCACTTAATGATACGCAATTAAACAATCTCCAGGTTAAATATATATCCTGGAAAAGTTTTACACCTCATAAAATGGAAGAAAGAACTGACGTTCCACAGAAGTTTTTTTTTATTTTTTTTAATTAAATCGTAACTATGTACATTAATGCAATTATGGGGTACAATGAGCATTTGAAATATTTTCATCAAACTGGTTAACATAGCCTTCACTGCATTTTCTTAGTTATTATGTTAAGACGTTCATACTCCACACTTAGTAAATTTAACATGTACCCTTGTAAAATGAACTGTAGTTGTGTTCCTACCAATTACCTCCGCTCATCCTTCCCTCTCCCCTTCCCTCCCTCAACTCTTTCCCCTTTTTTCTTGGGCTATAGTTGGGTTATACCTTTCATATGAAAGCTATAAATTGGTTTCATAGTAGGGCTGATACTTTTTCTTCCGTTCTTGAGATAATTTGCTAAGAAGAATATGTTCCAGCTCCATCCATGTAATCATCAAAGAGGTAAAGTCTCCATCTTTTTTCTAAGGCTCAATAATATTCCATGGTGTACATATACCACAATTTATTGATCCATTCATGGGTTGATGGGCACTTGGGCTTCTTCCATGATGTAGCAATTATGAACCGGGCTGCAATAAACAGTCTGGTGCAAATATCTCTGTTATGATGTGATTTTTGGTCGTCTGGATATAAACCTAGTGGAGAAATTGCAGGATGAATGGCAGGTCTATTTTTAGATCCCAAGTAATCTCCAAACATCTTTCCAAAAGGAACGTATTAATTTGCATTCCCACCAGCAGTGGAGAAGTGTTCCCTTTTCTACACATCCATGCCTACATCTCTGGTCTTGAGATTTTGTGATATGGGCTAATCTTACTACAGTTAGATGATATCTCAAAGTAGTTCTGATTTGCATTTCTCTGATGATTAAGGATGATGAGCATTTTTTCATATGTCTGTATGCCGTGCACCTGTCTTCTTCAGAGAAGTTTCTCTTCAAGTCCCTTGCCCAGCCTGCGATGGGATCACTTGTTCTTTTCTTGCTAATACGTTTGAGTTCTCTGTGGATTCTGGTTATTAAACCTTTGTTGGAGACATAACCTGCAAATATCTTCTCCCATTCTGAGGGCTGTCTGC
>CAUYPK010040771.1:0-14291 GCA_963574355.1 Loris lydekkerianus | reverse complement strand
GAGCTCTCTGAGAGAGTGGTCTGTTTTTGCTCTCCATTTCTCTTCTTCTTTGAGGGTGTGGGAGCATTTGAAAGCTTTGTCTTCAATGTCAGAAATTCTTTCTTCTGCTTCCTCCATTCTGTTACTGAGGGATTCTACTGTGTTTCTCAGATCTTTGAGGGATGCAACTTCTTGTCTCAATGATTCAAAATCTTTGGTCATTTGCTCTTTGAATCTGTTGAATTCTTGAGATAACCTTTGGAATTCTAATTCAATCTTGTTTGCTATCCAGATCCTGAATTCAATTTCTGATATCTCAGCTATTTTTTTGTGCATCGGGTCTTGTGTTGTTTCTGCCCCATTGATCCTTGGGGGAGTTGATCTACTCTGATTATTCATATTGCCAGAGTTTTTCTGTTGATTTTGCCTCATGATTGCTTTTCACCATTGCCTCTGGCTGTCCTCAGAGTTGGTGAGGTGTCTCTACAAGATTAGACCCCAGCAGGATCATTCTATTGTTGCTGGATCTTTGTAGGGAGTGACCCTGTGTAGTTCCTCTGGGGCTGCTGTAGTTAGGGAGTTCTGATTGTTGAAGCAGCTCCGGTTTGCGACACACCCTGATTCAGCAACAGGGCTAGGGGTGGTGCGCATGGTTCTCTGTGCCTGGCGTCCAGTGACTTTGGCACAGAGAACCCAAGGTGCAGTCTCTGGCCAGGAGAAGGGCTCTGTGCAGAGCCAGGGAGGCCTCCAGAGGGTATGCAGCTACCAGAGTTCCTGGTCAGATGGATGAGCTAGTGTGAAGGCTGGGAGGACACAGGAGGGGGGACGCAGGGTTGCGTGGCTCCTGCAGTTCCTGGTCAGGGAATGCAGAGCCCCGGTGGGTGCGGGTCACCTGTCAGGGGTCGCTACACAGCTCTTATAAGGTCTGGGCGGCGCCAAGCCCAGGAGTTTGAGGTTGCTATGAGCTGTGACTTCAGGGCACTCTACCCAAGGCAACAGCCCAAGGCTCCAGTGTTCCCTTTTTATTTTCTTAGCCGTGCCATTAAGGGAGCAGTAGTTTTTAATTTTGTGGAAGTTCTATTTGTCACTTTTTCCTTTTATGGCTTATGCTTTATGTATACCACTCAAGACATTTTTGCCTACCCCAAAGCCATGAAGATTTTCTATCATGTTCTGTAGAATTTCTGTGGCTTTAAACATTTTTTTTTCTTCAAATACTGGCAGGGCTGGGGGAGAGAGTAGAACAAGAAGTTTGATTTGTAACTGTGAACCATCAATTGGTGTAATTTACTACCTTTGGGCCAGCTTTAATCTTTATGTTTAGTTTTTTATTTATTTAGAGTTAATATTTTGTATGGCATAAGGCAAAGTTCAAAGACTGTTGTTTTTCCATATGGGTAGCCAATTTATTAGAGGGCCATTTGTTGAAAAGACTAGCCTTTCTTTTTTTTTTTTTTTTTTTTTTTAAATAGAGTCTTACTATGTCACCCTCAGTATAGTGCCATGGTGAGATCACAGCAACCTCCAACTCCTGGGCTCAAGCGAGTCTCCTGCCTCCGCCTTCCAAGTATCTGGGACTACAGGCACCCACCACAACAGGCCTGGCTATTTTTTGGTTGCTTCCATCATTGTTTGGTGGGCCTGAGCTGGATTCGAACTCTCCAGCTCAGGTGTATGTGGCTGGGACCTTAGCTGCTTGAGTCACAGGCGCCAAACCTTAAATGATTCTCTTGCCTCAGCCTCCCAAGTAGCTGGAACTGTAAGTGCCTGCCACAACTCCTGGCCATTTTCGGTTGCAGTTGTCATTGTTATTTAGCTGGACCAGGTCAGGTTTGAACCCACAAGCCTCTGGTGTATGTGGCTGGTGCCCTAACCACTGGGCTATGGGAACTGAGCCTGGATTTATTTTCTTTTTTTTCTCCGTGTTTCTGACTCTTTCAAGCAATTTTTTGGGTTTCCGTATAAATTTTAGAATCATCTCGTTAACTTCTGCAGAAAACTCTCCTTGTGCAATTAATTATTACTGGGATTTCATCCTTAGTTCAATTTGAGAATTGACATCTTAACCACATTGACTCTTCCAACCTATGGAAACTATACTCCAGTTATTTATATGTTCCTTCATATTATCTCAGCAATGTTTTATAGTTTTAATTGTACATCTTGCATGTATTTTATTAAATTTATCCTTAAATATTTAATATTTTGATGGTGCTGTAAATTATATTTTTAAAATTTCAATTTCCAATTTTTCATTGCTAGTATGTGGAAATACAATTTGTTGTGTATTCACGTTGTGTTATGCAACCTCACTAAATTCACTTATTTCCAGCAGTACTTTTTTGTAGTTTGCTTAGAATTTTCTACGTATATAATCATGCCATGATCAAATAAGACAGCCTTTTCTTCTTTCTTATCACTATGCCTTTCATTTTTTTTTTTTTTTCAAAAAATGAACAAAAACAAATACATTCAGAAAAGAAATCAGACGATTGCTGCAATAAAGTATTAAGCAATAATAATAGTAATGCAAAGAAAGTAACATTCACATTGTCAAGTAAGAATATGTCTATTATAGAATGCTTTGACTCTGAGGTTCATTATGGAGGCATCAATCAACTACTTCTTATTATTTTTTTTCCCAAAGTATCAAAGACTAGACAACTAATATTTATAAATAAAGATAAAAGATAATTTTGAAAAATAGATCATGCTGAATCTTATAGACAATAAAAACAGAAGAAATACTTCAAAATCATTCTACTTAATCTGGATACGCCTGATATTAAAATTAGAAAAAATATATTATTATAAAGGGGAAATTACAAACATAATTCACTTATAAATGAGGATGCAGTATCTTGTATCCTAAACAACATATTAGCAAGTTGAAGTAAAAATTAGTGGTTAAGAAATGTACTTTAGTCAAAATCAAATTCAATTTATGTGAGAATTAGTCACTATTTTCATTCTTTTTCTTTTTTCCTTACCCTTTCCCCTTCTGTCTTTCTCTGTCTGTTGCCCCTTCCCCCACGCCCCACCATGTCACTGATTGTCATTAATTGTCCTCATATCAAAGTTGAATACAAAGGATGCATACTTCTCCATTCCTGTGTTGCTTCACTAAGGATAATGTGCTCCACCTCCATCCAGGTTAGCACAAACGCTGCAAAATCTCCATTTTTTTTAAATAGCTGAATAATATTCCATGGTATACATATACCACAGCTTGCCAATCCGTTCCTGAGTTGAAGGACATTTAGGCTGTTTCCACATTTTAGTGATTGTAAATTGGGCTGCAATAAATAGCCTAGTACAAGTATCTTTATAATAAAAGGCTTTTTTTTTTTTTTCTGGATAGATGCCCAGTAATGGGATTGCAGGATCAAATTGGAGGTCTAGGCTGAGTTCTTTGAGGTTTCTCCATACTTCCTTCCAAAAAGATTGTATTAGTTTGCAGTTCCACCAGCAATGTAAAAGTGTTCCTTTCTCTCCACATCCGCGCCAGCATCTGCAGTTTTCAGGTTTTGTGATATAGGCTATCTTTCATTTCTTTTTCTTGCTTTATTAGAATAGCCAAGAATACTAGCATAATATTGACTATAAGTAGGAAGAGTACATACTCTTGTCTTGTTTCTGATTTCAGGGGGAAGACATTTAGTCTTTAATCATTAAATAATAACATTAGTTATATAGATTTTTCTTAGATTCAGGTGAGGAAATTTTCCTTATATTCCTAGTTTACTGTGAGTTTTTATTATAAATGGACGTTAGATTTTTGTCTTACTGTATGTGCCTATCTATTGAGAGAGAGAATCGATGTAATGTTTCTCCTTTTCTTTATGAGATTTTTATTTTCAAATTGAAATTTTCATGAATAGATATGTATCTTCAGATATTTTTTCTTTTGAAAGTAACACATTGTTGGGTCTTGCCTTTTTTTTTTTTTTTGAGACAGAGCCTCAAGCTGTTGCCCTGAGTAGAGTGCTGTGATGTCACAGCTCACAGCAACCTCCAATTCCTAGGCTCAAGTGATTCTCCTGCCTTTGCCTCCAAATTAGCTGGGACTACAGGCACCCGCCACAATGCCTGGCTATTTTTTGATTGTAGTTGTCATTGCTGTTTGGCAGGCCTGGGCTGGATTCAAACCCAGCAGCTCAGGTGCATGCAGCTAGCGTCTTAGCCACTTGACTATAGGCACCGAGCCAGGTCTTGCTTTTTTATTCATTTATCTAGTCTATATCTTTTGATTGGATAATTTAAACCATTAATATTTAAAGTTGTTAATAGGTGAGGAGTTAGTCCTGTCATTTTATAAGTTGTTTTCTAGTTATTTTATGTATTATTTGTTCCTTTCTTTGTGGTTTGGTGGTAATTTTCTGTAGTTAAAACATTATTTTTTTACTTTTTTATTGTTGGATTCATATTTTTCTATTTCTTCTTGTATCAATTTCAACAATTTTTGTCTTTCTTCTTCTTCTTTTTTTCTTCTTGAGACAGAGTCTCACTCTGTCACCCTGGATACAGTGCCTTGGCATCATAGCTCACAGTAACCTCAAACTCCTGGGTTCAAGCAATCCTCTTGGTTCAGCCTCCTGAGTAGCTCAGACTACAGGTGCCTGCCACAACATCCAGCTGGTTTTTCTATTTTTAGTAGAGACAGGTCTTGCTCTTGCTCAGGCTGGTCCCCAATTCCTGAGCTCAATGGATCCTCCTGCCTAGGCCTTCTAGAGTGCTAGGATTGCAGGCATGGGCCACTATGCTCAACCTAAATTTTGTCTTTCAAGAGATTTGTATCTTTCTTTAAACTGTCAGATACATTAGTGTAAATGTTATCCTTTAATATTTGTAGTTATGCACCCATTTTCATTCTTAACATTGGTAATTTGTGCCTTTTTTTTTGACAATGTCTTGCTGTGTTACCCAGGCTAGAGTACAGTGGTGTCATCATGGCTCACTATGACCTCAAACTCCTGGGCTCAAGCAATCTTCCTGCCTCAGCCTCCTGAGTAGCTGGGATTACAGGCACATACCACCATGCTGGACAATTTTTTCTATTTTTTGGTAGAGACAGGGTCTTACTATGTTGCTTAGGCTGGTCTCAAACTCCTGTCTTCAAGTAATCCTTCTACCTCTGCCTCACAAAGTGCTATGATTATAGGTGTGACTCCAGCCAGTAATTTGTGTCTTCCATCTTTTTATCATAATCAGTCAACCAAGAGTTGCATCAAATTAAATAATTTTTTTCCCAAAGACCCAGAGGTTTTATTGATTTAAAAAAATTATTTGTCCAATTTCAATTTCATTGATTTCTCCTTAGATCTGTACTACTGTCTACTTTCTATTTACTTTGGATTTTCTTTCTTTTCTGTTTCTAGTTCCTTAAAGTCTCTACCCAATTGCCCAGATGAGAACAGATGACTTTTCATTTTGGATGGTCAGGATTCAAATATCTCCCTGCCCTGTGTGAGCTGCAGGAATAGTTTAGGTTACTATCAGCAGCTGGTTTTTGCCTGTCCTTGTGGAGTTTCACCCTATGTGTATCTTGACTAGTATTCAAGAGGATGTCTCTGAAGATTTCTGGAACTCTTTTTAGCACAGCTCCTTCCTCCTTGGAACTCTACCCACCAAATTCAGCTACCTCAGCCACTCTTAATTTCACATCTTTGTGACTCGGGGAACTTGTTAAGAATCCTCTTCTTTTCTTCCACAGTGTCTAGGTTATGTGTAGAAAAAAGTCTGCAGCAATCACAGTGGTGATTTTGTTTCCCTTCTTTTAGAGATTAAAATCCTGTCCTATCTGATGTTGAATGCTTGAAAAACAAGTTTTTTTAAAAATATTCTATACAGGTTTTGGGTTTTGATGGGAGGAAATGTCCAATCCTTATTATTCCATTACAACCAGAGCTCAGAGGTCATCCATTATCAGATGCACTATTGATTCATTAACATATTTTATATTCGTGTTTGGGGTAGGTAGTGAGAAACATCTTAACTGTTTACCCTAATTATATAAAATGTATTCTGATTTAATTAACATTAAGTGAGAAACTGCATCTTTGAATCAAGACAGTACCATGTATAGTGTTTACTGAAGTGCTTGAGTGTTCTGAAATGGAAAACCATTGTACAACTGTAAGCTCTGATTATGGCACAAATAGATGTCTTCTGAATTAATGCCTGAGTTGATTTTTCTCCTTGCTTAGTCATATCTGTCAAGGATTTGTTCTGTTTTATTATTATTATTTTTATGGAGCCTTTCAAACATATACAAAAGTAAAAGCAATGAACTTCCATGTACCTGCTATCCAGCTACAATGAAAATCAACCCAAGCCCATTTTGATTTCATCTATGTCATGCTCATTCTGGCAGCACATATACTAAAATTGATTTCATCCATATCCTTATTCAATACTTCCCTCTAACATCTACTGTGGATTAATGAGTTTTCAAGCAAATCTCAAGTCCTGTATAATTTTATTTGTAAATACCTTAAGTAGTATTGTTCAATAGTATTGCCATTTACCTTCCATTATCTTCTAATCAGAGATCAACTAAGTTTTCTTAGAGGTGTTTGCAAGCTTAGTTTGCACTGCATGCTTCTCCAGAAAAGTGAACACACGTCTTTAAGAAGGCTTTTTAACTAATGGTAGGTAGTTACTGAAGGTACTCAGTGTGGGAAGTTAGTCTTAAAATGATTACTTGAGTATGAAAATGCTGTTGGTTTCCACACTTCTTTCTTTTTTCTTTTTTATTCTTTTGAGAGAGTCTCACTTTTTTGCCCTCAGTAGAGTGCCATAGCATCAAAGCTCACAGTAATCTCAGACTCTTGGATTCAAGCAATCCTTTTGCCTCAGCCTCCCCATTGGCTGAGACAACCACCACAATTCCCAGCTATTTGTTAGAGATGGGGTCTTGCTCTTGCTCAGGCTGGTCTCAAATTCCTAACCTCAAGTGATCCACTTGCCTTGGCCCCCCAGACTACTAGGATTACAGGCATGAACCACTGCACCCACATTTCTGAATATCTTTCAATTTTAAAACCAGTACTTAATGCAGTAGGCTAGATCAGGCATTGACCTAGGTCTGGAGGATCACTTGAGCCAACAGTTCAAGGTTTCAGTTAGCCATGATTGTGAATCTGCCCTTACAAATTGATGAAGAGGTGCAAGGTGAGAACTAGAGTAAATATTCCCAGATTCTGTGAAGGAGCAGGATTAGCTAAATAATCATAATAATAGCCATTGTCCCCTCATTTGCTTTATAAAAATCCCTGTTACCTATGTTTACTTCTTTACCCTGGAGCAGTTTTGAGATATCTTCCACGTCCTACTTCCCAGTAACAACTGACCCACCCAGCCCAAGGCACTGACTCAAATGGTCTTGGGCCCTTTACCCAAGGTCCTGCATTCTAGTAACTGACCCACCTAGACGTAGCTCATACCTGAAGACTGATGGTTCTGCCCTGAAACCAGCCAATTAGCAGACCTTGATTGCCTACCAAATTGACTTTCAAAACCCTGTCTCCTCAATTCTCAAGGAAGTGGGTTTGAAAGATTTCTTCCATCTCTCTGCTTAGCACTCTGTGGAATAAACTCTTTCTCCATTGCAACCCTGACTGTCTCAGTGCACTGGCTTTTCTTTAAGCAGCAGGCAGGACAACCCAGTTGGGCAGCAACAGTTGTACCACTGCCCTTCAACTTGGGCAACGGAGCTAGACCACAGCCTCTTAAAAAAAAAAATTCCATGTAGGGTGGCACCTGTAGCTCAGTGTGTAGGGCGCCGGCCACATACACCAAGGCTGGTGAGTTCGAACCCAGCCCTGGCCAGCTAAAAACAACCATGACAACTGCAACAACAACAATAACAACAACAAATATAGCTGGGTGTGTGGTAGGTAGTCCCAGCTACCTGGGAGACTGATGCAAGAGAATTGCTTAAAGCCAAAAGAGTTTGAGGTTGCTGTGAGCTGTGAGGCTACAGCATTCTACCCAGGGCAACAGCTTGAGACTCTGTCTCAAAAAAAAAAAAAAAAAAAAAAAATTCTATATAATTTTCCAAAACTACTTTGTCACTCAGTGTATGTTAAATCTGCTGCCACTGTGTTTAACATTTTAAAAGTCCAAATGCAGTAAGGATTTCCTGAAAAAGTTTTGTCTTACTACCTAGCAGGTTTCAGATCTTCAGTACTAGTTGTTATGGTTAAACACAGCCACATATATTTATTTAGATGAAGCGATGGCTAATCACATATGTAATAGCTATCAGTATAATATATTGATTTGCCCACCATTTTGTTAAAGACATTTCCTATCAGATTGAGTAAGAAGAGGCTACTGCAGTACGAGGGTGTCAGTTGTTAGTCTCACCCAGAACATTTCAGTTCTGCTCTACAGGGATATACAGTAACTGATTAGCCTGCCAACATACATAAGCAAATGGAAACTGAATAACCAGGGGAAATTTCCCCCATACTGAAACCAATACTGAATTTGGGAAACATCCTGCAGAGAAACAGCATTCAAAAGGTCTAGCAACACTGCTGAGCTGTGTTGAGTCGTGCATTCTGCTTCAAAGCAAGAATGCTGGGGCAGTGATGGGAAAAAGAGGCAAGAATATTAAAACTCTGTATACTGACTACAATGCCAGTGTTTCAGTAGCAGACAGCAGTAGCCCTGCACGCATATTGAGTATTAGTGCTGATATTGAAACAACTAAAGAAATTCTGAAGAAAATCATCCTTACCTCAGAGGAGGGCGTGCAGTTGCCACTGCCCACTGCAACCAGCCAGCTCCTACTGGAATATGATGCTGTGGAATGCTTAAATTAGCAACATTGTAAAGGAAGTGAATTTGACCATGAGTTGAGATGCTTGAATTATTAGAGTGTGACAGGTAGCGTTATTGGAGTTAAAGTGCTAAAGTCAAAGAACTTTGAGAGAACACTCAAACAACAATTGAGCTTTTCCAGGAATGCTGTCTTCATTCCACTGACACAGTCATTCTTACTGGAGGAAAGCCTGATAAGGCTGTAGAGTGAGGAAAGATCTTTCTTTCTTTCTTTCTTTCTTTCTTTCTTTCTTTCTTTCTTTCTTTCTTTCTTTCTTTCTTTTTTTGACAGAGTCTTACTTTGTCGCCCTTGGTAGAGTGCTATGGCATCACAGCTCACAGCAACCTCTAACTCTTGAGCTTAAGTGATTCTCTTGCATCAGCTGCCCACGTAGCTGGGACTACAGGTGCCTGCCACAGTGCCTGGCTATTTTTAGAGGTGGGGGGTCTCACTCTGGCTCAGGCTGGTCTTGAACCTGTGAACTCAGGCAATCCATCCACCTTGGCCTTCCCAGAATGCTGGGATTACAGGCATCATCCTTGATCTTATATCTGAGTCTTCCATCAAAGGACATGCACAGCCTTAAGATCTCAATTTATATGATGAAATCTATTATTATGGTGGTATTACAATGATATTTGATGATCTCTGTGGACAGGGTTTTGGATTTCCAAAGAAGGAAAGATGGTTTTGACAGAATGCCTCCCAGTTGGAGGAGCTGTCCCATGCCTCCTACTGTGATAAGAGCCCTCATAGAGGACCACCTTTCTTTCCTCCTGAATGAAGTGGCCAAAGTGGTAGCAGAGCTCAGAATCTCCCTGTTCCTGTACTAGCAGCTTCTAAAGGAGGAGATCTAATGGCTTATGACAGAGAGTATGTCCTGGCATTGTTATGATGGCACAGTTGGTATCAAGCTGATTTAACTAGAGACTCTGCAATAGATACATCGGGCCTATCAGAATGGAAGATGGTTTATGAAGTACAGGATGGCTCTGAGTATGATTAGTCCTATGCAGGGCACCGTGGCTCTTATGGCGATCTTGATATTATTACTACACAAGTAATTATTCTCAAAGATTTGGCTGGATAGGCCAGGTGTGGTGGTTCATGTCTGTAATCCTAACACTCTGGGGAGCCTAGGTGAGTAGAGTGCTTGAGCTCAGAAATTTGAAACCAACCTGGGCACAGCAAGACCCTATTTCTACCAAAAATAGAAAAACTATAGAGAGGGGCAGAGCAAGGTGGACAAGAAGGATTGTTCAGCTGAGCTCTCCTAGTACAACTGAGAGAAAGAGAGAACCCACCTGCAGTCCCAGCTACTTGGGAGGTTGAGGCAAGAGAATCACTTAAGCCCAAGAGTTTGAGGTTGCTGTGAGCTGTGATGCCACAGCACTCTACCAAGGGTGACATAGTGAGACTCTGTCTCAAAAATAAATAAATTAATTAATTAATAAATAAGAAGAAAAGTTACAAAGAGAAAGAGAGAGAGAGAGAGAACCCCTGCCATATCTGGCATGAGGATTTTACCCAGAGTCATAGCTTAGGGAGCACCAACAGGAGGTGGTAAACTAGATATAGCATGTGATTTGGAGCAGTGGAAATCTGAGTCATTAGCTCTGAGGCAAGGTAATTTGAAGCAAAGGAGGAAATGAGGAGGAAAAAGGAGGGCAAGGAGGTGAATAAGAAGAAAGAACACATGAAGAGGAACCAACAGAAAAATTCAGGCAACATGAAACACCAAAACAGAGCAACTCCCCCAAGGACCCATTAGACAGCTACTGCAGAAGACTCCACCTATAAAGAATTAATGTATTTGACAGAAAGGAAATTTTAAGTATGAATGATAAAGACAATAAAAGGAATGTATGAGAAGATGGAAAGATAGAACCAAAAGTTAGATAAGAGATATGTAGAATATAGAAAAGATATGGTGGAGCTTAAAGAAATGAAGGTGACAATCAGGGAATGTAGGGATGCAGTGGAAAATATCAAAAATAGACCATGGAGAAGAAAGAACCTCAGAGCCAGAGGATAAAGTTTTTGAGTTAACCCAGGCAGTCAAAGAGGCAGAAAAGAAGATAAAGAAAAGAGAACAATCACTTAGAGAACTATGGGAGTCCATGAAGTGTTCAAACATACAAATAATAAGGATCCCTAAAGTAGAAGAAGATTGTCTCAAAAGAATGGAAGCCTTACTGAAGACTCTAAGTGAAAACTTCCCAAGTTTTACTAAAGATCCCAACGCACTCCTTTCAGATGGATATCAAACCCCGGGTCATCTCAACTTGAATAGAGCTTCCCAAGACACATTGTAGTGAACCTGTCCAAAGTCAAGATGAAAAAAAAAATTCTGCAAGCAGCCAGGAGTAAGTGCCAACTGACCTACAGAGGCAGAGTCATTAGCAGGCTTTTCAACTGAAACGTTTCAAGCCAGAAAAGAATGGTCATCCACCTTCAATATTCTTAAACAAAATAATTTTCAGCCCAAAATTCTGGATACTCCTAAATTAAGCTTCAAAACTGATGGGAGAGGCCAGACATGGTGGCTCATGCCTGTAATCCTAGCATCCTGGGAGGCTGAGGTGGGTGGACTGCTTGAGCTAACAAGTTCAAGACCAGCCTGAGCAAAAAGCAAGACCCCTGTCTCTACTAAAAATGGAAAAACTGAGGCAAGAGGATTGCATAAGCTGAAGGTGGAGGTTGCTGTGAGCTATGATACCACACTACTCTACCCAGGGAGACAACTTGAGATTCTGTTTCATAAAAAAAAGGGTGGGGTGGGGGTGGGGGAGATCAAAGATGGCAGCCGAGTAACAGATTCCCTGCAACAGGGCACCATTAGTCTGGGGAGATAAGACTCCAGGCATCTCTGGCTGGTGTGATCTGCCTATAATCATCCCTCTGAGGATACAGGGAGTCAGCAAGGGACTTCTGGACCCCAAGAGCAGGAAAAAAACAGTGGAAAACTAGCAGGTGGTTGCATGTGTTCGATCGATCTAATTCTGCCGGCAGCTGTAAGTACAAGCAGCAGTGAGACTGCAAACTGGAACGGCCTTACCTGTGAACTGTTTCAATGTTTTTGGACTTGGCATTCCGTTGAACTCCCTTGGGGAGAGCTTGAGCAGGAGTGTGGATAACTTTGTGCATTTTCTAGGGCCTCAGACTGAGCTGCTGAGCTGGATGGACCTAATAGTGTTCAGTGGTGGGCCGTAGGGAGCCATTATGAGAGAACTGCCCCGGCAAGCTCTGCCCTCAGGGTCCCAGAGCAAGGATTGGACAGGAGCTAGTAACCTAGTGACTGAGCAGCCTAAAGGTAGGGACTGAGCTGCCTTATAGCCTTAACCCTCAGGGGCAGAGTGAGAATGGTTTTGGCACACTGGAGACTTGGGCTGTTGCCCTGGGTAGAGTGCTGTGGCATCACAGCTCATAGCAACCTCAAACTCCAGGGCTTGGCACCGCCCAGACCTCCATAAAGGCTGTGCCACAACCCTGACGCGCGACCCATGCCTGCCGGGCCTCTGCATGCCTTGACCAGGAACTGCAGGAGCTGCACAATCCTGTGTCCTCCCTCCTGTACCCTCCCTGCCTCCACACCAGCCCACTCGTCTGGCCAGGAACTCTGATGGCCACGTGCCCTCCAGAGCCCTCCCTGCCTCTGTGCAGAGCCCTTCTCCTGGCCAGAGACTGCTGGAGCCTTGGGCTCTCTGTGCCAAAGTCACTGGGTGCCAGGCACTCCCAGAACCATGCGCACCACCTCCCGCCCTGTTGCTGGATCGGGGTGTGTCACACTTCGGAGCTGCTTCCACAACCAGAACTCCCTGGCTGGGGCAGCCCCAGAAGAACTACACAGGGTCACTCCCTACAAAGATCCAGCAATCCGACTGGGGTCTAATCTTGGAGAGACACTTCCCTAACTCTGAGGATGGCCAGAGGCAACGGTGAAAAACAATCATGAGGCGAAATCAACAGAAAAACTCTGGCAATATGAATAACCAGAGTAGATCAACTCCCCCAAGGATCAATGGGGCAGACTAAGCACAAGACCCCATGCACAAATAGCTGAGATGTCAGAAATCGAATTCAGAATTTGGATAGCAAATAAGATCGAATTAGAATTCCAAGCAGTAACCCAAAAGATATCTCAAGAATTCAACATATTCAAAGACCAAATGACCAAAAATTTTGACACATTGAGACAAGAAGTTGCAGCCCTCAAAGATCTGAGAAACACACTAGAATCCCTCAGTAACAGAATGGAGCAAGCAGAAGAAAGGATTTCTGACATTGAAGACAAAGCTTTCAAATGCTCCCAAAGAGGAAGAGAAATGGAGGGCAAAAACAGATCACTCTCTCAGAGAGCTGAGGGATAATTTGAAGAAAACCAAATTTGTTTTATAGGGATCCCCTAAAGCGATGAAGTGGCTTCACAAGGCACAGAGTCTCTTCTCCATGAGATTATGAAGAAAAACTTTCCAGACATGCCAAGAGATTCCGAAATTCAGATAGCAGACCATTTCAGAACTCCAGCACAACTCAACCCAAATAAGACATAACCCAGACACATCATAATCAATTTCACTAAAGTTAATATGAAAGAGAAAATTCTGAAAGCAGCCAGACAAAAGAAAACCATCACCTACAAAGGGAAGAATATTAGAATAACTGCAGATCTCTCTGCTGAAACCTTTCAAGCTAGAAGAGGATGGTCATAGACTTTTCATCTCCTAAAACAAAATGACTTTCAACCCAGGATCCTGGACCCCACTTAACCGAGTTTCATTTATGATGGAGAAATCAAATATTTCAATGAAATTCATATGTTGAAGAAATTTACCATAACTAAATCAGCTCTCTCAGGATATTCTCAGACCTATCCTCCATAAAGACCAGTGTAATCCTCCACCACAAAAGTAAACCCACCCAGAAAATTTTAATCAAATTCCAACTTCCACAGTCGCAAAAGAATTAAAAATGGCCACCAGATGCTCGAAAGGCTTATCAATATTCTCAATTAATGCGAATGGTTTAAATTGTCCTTTAAAGAGGCACAGGTTGGCTGACTGGATACAAAAACTCAAGCCAGATATCTGCTACATACAGGAATTGCACCTTACATTAAAAGACAAATATAGACTCAAGGTGAAGGAACGGTCATCTATACTCCAGGCAAATGGAAAGCAGAAAAAAACAGGCATTGCAATCCTATTCGCAGATGCAATAGGCTTTAAACCAACCAAAATAATAAAGGCTAAGGATGGACACTTCATATTTATTAAAGGTAATACTCAATATCAGGGGTGGCGAACAAGTTCGACACAAAGAGCCAAAATTTTAAACTGTAAGAGTCAGAGAGCCACACCACGCAGTGACCTGCCAAAACAGGCAAACACTCACACAAAAGCATATAATTTTAACAATAATATATTAAACACATAATATAACATGCTCAGTCAGGTGTTTTTTGTTACCTTGTTGGAGTGAT
>CAUYPK010040770.1:0-19712 GCA_963574355.1 Loris lydekkerianus | reverse complement strand
AAGAGCTGGTTTGGTTATGGCAAATTTCTTCAACATATGAATGTCATTAAAGTATTTAATTTCTCCATTATAAATGAAACTCAGTTTAGCTGGATACAGGATCTGGGGTTGAAAGTTATTTTGTTTTAGGAGATTAAAAGTCAATGACCACCCTCTTCTGGCTTGAATATTTTCACTGGAGAGATCTGCAGTCATTCTAATATTCTTCCTTTTGTAGGTAATGGTTTTCTTATGTCTGGCTGCTTTCAGAATTTTCTCCTTCATATTAACTTTAGTGAAGTTAATTATGATGTGCCTGGGGGATGTCTTATTCAGGTTGAGTCGTACTGGGGTTCTGAAACTGTCTGCTATCTGAATTTCAGAATCTCTTGGCATGTCTGGAAAATTCTTTTTCATAATTTCATGGAGAAAGGCCTTTGTGCCTTGCAAAGCCACTTCATTGCTTTCTTGGATTCCAGTGAGGTGGATTTTAGCCTTCTTTGAATTATCCCGGAGTTCTCTGAGAGAATGATCCATTTTTTTCTCTCCATTTCTCTTCCTCTTTGAGAGTTTGGGAGCATTCAAAAGCTTTGTCTTCAATGTCAGAAATCCTTTCTTCTGCTTGCTCCCCTCTGTTACTGAGGGATTCTACTGTATTTTTCAGATCTTTGAGGACTGAAAATTCTTCCTTTAATGTATCAAAACCTTTGGTGGTTTTGTCTTTAAATTTGTTGAATTCTTGAGATAACTTTTGAATTTCTACTTGAATTTCTAATTCCAACTTTTCCTCCATTCTATTAATCTTGTTTGCAGTCCAAATTCTAAATTCAATTTCTGACATCTCGGCCAGCTGTTTATGAATGGGATCTTCAGTTACATCTGCCATATCTTCCCTTGGGGGGGTGGGGGTTGATCTACTCTGGTTATTCATGTTACCAGAGTTTTTCCACCTATTCCGCCCCATGATTATTTTACACTGTTTGACTTTTCCCCTGGAGCTTTGTTGAGGACCCATACAGTGCTACAGCCTGAGAAACTGGGGACCTGTTTGGTGTGGTGGGGCTAAGTGGCTCTTTCTTGTGTTCAGCTGGTCTCTGTCTGACCCTAGTGAAACAGTTACTCTGTGTTGAAGTCTCAGCTGTGGAGAAATACCAGCAATTAAGTCACCCCATCCCCCGCAGCCAACAACTGGAAAAGGAAAAATCAAACCTTCCCACAACCACACAGCCAGGGCACCACTTGGATAGTCCTCCGGCAATTGGCTCAGTTCAAAAGGTCCAAATCAATTGTTTCAGTCAGCACCTGTCTCAGGTGGAAGAGTTTAAAAGGTCTCTGGCAACTAGATCGCAGGGGTCTGCTGACAACTCACATATGACTTGTTCTGGTGCTCCGTATGATCAGGAGGACCCACCCAGTAAATAGATTAGCCTGGGGAGGTTGATGCCTCCTTCCCCACCTTGGAACTCTGTCACACCCAGTCACTGATAACCCTGCAGGGCTATGACCCAGTTGCCTCCAATGAGCAGATACTCTAGGTGTTTGCACCTGCCTGAATCAGAAGGCAATCTATGTCTCCTCAGCCAGGTTGCTGCTCTCTGCCTCTATCTGTCAGGGAGAGGTAAAGCCTGACAACCTCGTGCGTTTGATGGACGTTGGGGGGGTGTTCACTCATTTCCAGCTCTGCCCCTGATTGATGTTACTGACTGAACAGAACGACTTTGCAGAATTTGCTTCTGTCCCGGCTAAATTTTCCTGTACAGGTGCAGTTCACAGAACCTGCACCTGAAGCCCTGTCTTTGCTGCTGCCTTGTATTCGTAGCATGGTTAGTTGTCAATTCTAGCCTCCTGCCCTCTTTTGTCTAGGCTGATGATCCTCTGGGGGCTGGGTACATCTTAGGCTCAGTAAAGCAATCCTCTGGGTAGCCCTTCCCTGAAAATCAGCTGGCACTGCGTGCATTTTCTAGTTCCTGCGCTCCACCCAGGCTTGTACCTCCTCAGGCAAACCCTTTACTCATGGGGCCTGCATTTCCGTCCGAGATCTGTTCCTCTGGTTGCCCATAGAGACAGGGGGTGTGACTCCAGAATATCCAGGGGTGAGCCCTATTGTTGCCAAAAACGGTTGCTGCTCTGTGCCTTGGGGTACCGCCACTCCAGCGTGGTTCCCTCTCAGCAGACCGTTCTTTCCTCATTCCTGTGCCGCAGAATCAGCATTGACCAGCTGTAGTCCAGGCCCTGTCTACACCCCTTGATCAATCACCCAAGAATCTGGACTCCTAGGGGACAGGCCCCTAGACCTCAGAGTGAGAGTGGAGGGAAGTGCTGGGAACTCAGAATTGCAGGTAGAGAATATATACAGTTTTATACAGTTTTATGCCTGGCAGGAGAGGGCCATGGCACCCTAATAGGGGAAGTAGGTCCAGTTTTTAGAGGGTCTCTCCCATGGTGTATAGTGGGAGGACTTTTGAACTCTGCTTATTTGTTTGTGGGGTACTCCAAGCCATTCTCATGGTGCAGGGGACTCCCATATGCTTGGTGATGAATTTTCTACCTTTTGTTTGTATCCTTGGGGTCGCAGCTCACTTCAGCAGGGTTGATGTGTGTTCTTCAACCTTCTCTCTTGGTGTAGCTCTAATCCTTCAGGTTACTTGCTAAATTTCTGTCCTTTAACTGTGCTTCTGGACAGGAGCCTCTGTGGAAAGCTGGCTTCAGTCAGCCATCTTGTCTCCTCCCCTCACTAGGTATCTGGTTGAGTCAGGGCATTCAGGGGAACTGCGGGAGGAGAGGGGGAAGAGGGAAGGAGAAAGAGGGGTCACCTCCGGGGCTCTGGCACGGGCAGCCCATGTGAGGGACGGGCACCGAACTAGAGAGGGGACGATCACACAGCACTGGGAGGCTGCGCCGATCAGGGAGGGGTCGTGGACTGTCTGAGCATCTGATTTTCAACAAAGGTACTAAGACAATTTCATGGGTGAAAATAATAGTCTTTTCAACAAATGATGCTGGGGTGAGTGGAGAGCCATGTAAGAAACAATGAAGTTGGACCCTTACCTCACACCAAATGCAAACACTAGCTCAATTAGATCAAAGACCAGAATGTAAATGCTAATACTGTAAAACTCTTAAAAGAAAATATAGAAGGCCATTTTCATAATCTTGGATTCAGTAAAGGATTCACAGATATGACACCAAGAGCAACTACAGCTTGGACTCTGCCTAACAAACGCGCACAATGTAACCTGATCGTCTGGTGCCCTCATATTAATCTGAAATTAAAACAGATTTTTAAAAAGAGATATGTGAACAGACAGGAGATGGGTTGAGTAAAATAGTAAGTAGATGAGGTTTGTTCTTACATGTATTTAAATGTGAGAATCTTTGTGTTCAATCCTTTCTTGTTACACTCAGCACACCAGAGCTTGATGTCTGTTTTCCCATAATTAATTGAACAAAAATGATTCTACCTTACTTCTTAGTTCTGCAGTACTAGAGAATTCTATTTCCTTGATTGAGACATAAACTTACAATTTCTCTTTCATTCAGTCTAGGCAATTAGCCAGGTGGTTAACATGACTTATTTTACTCCACATACAAGTGGCATTAGAGATGAATCTCTAACTTTTCATTTTATGCAGTGCAGATATTGGCTAGTTAAGCTTGCCTACAAATCATGGTATATCCACAAACTCCAGCATGTTCTGTTTATAGCCACACAGTAAGAAACTAATACATACAGTTAAAATCTCAATATGCATTAAGTCTAGGGAAGTTCTCCATTTTTATTCTGATCACAGTTTTGTCCTTATCTCAGTGTCTTGGTGGAATCACATGCAGATATTGAGAATTTATATAGGCCTTATAAAAATGAACGTACTAAAAGTGTTCTGATCTGCGAACACAACATTCTAGTAAAAAACAAGGACTCAGGCTCATTATACCAGGCTTCTTTTTTGAGCAGCACTTCTGAAAAAGAAATATAAAACAAATAGATACATATCCATGCTGTGTGGTAACATTCTAATTCCTCCTTAATCCTTGGGTTGGGATCCTATTGAATTTTGAAGTATTGGTGGGGAAATGGGTGTTGATGCCATTTGGGAAGACAGGTGCAGTAAAAGTTTTAATAGGATGGACCAATATTCCTATTGCTATAAAAACATACCCCCAGGAAAAGGGAGCAGGGTCCATTAACCTAATCACCACTTCCACACTGTGGGAAGAATATGGGCTGTTATTTTTTATTTTTCGCCAGAGCGATTAGTGTAAACTCTCACACTGTGGGCTTCTGAGATGCAGTGTCTGTTTCTATGGGAACGGCAGTGGCGGGCAGCCGCTAAGTTGTCAGACACATCCAATCATCAGGGGAAGCTCGGGTGTGAATGCAAGCCAGGCTCCTCCAGTGTGTTTGGTCATTTGGGCTCGAATGGCTCTGTAGCCTGTAGAAACATCTTGGGATATAGGTAGGTGAAATATGTACATAAGTCATATTGAAAGAAATACGTGTGTGTGTTTATATTGATACATTTTTATTTAATGGGGAAAACACTGAGGAGTGAAGCAGTACATCCCGTACGCAATAAACTTAACATTCTTCTGGATACTCCACGTCTCCTGTACCACATGCTCAAAATACAGGATCCTAAAATACCCAGGAAATGATCCAAGCAGACACATTTTCTTTGTTCCTGACTTGATCTTCTGCCCTGAATTTTTACCTCTTTTCCTGTGCCATGAATTGGGTTATATAAACTAGCAAGAAATGTAAACATCCCTGCTGTGAATTTCTTATGTCTCAAGTTTGGAAAATCTTTGATCAATCTCTCTGGCCACTTCTGTTGCTAAGAAGTAAAGACATCTCCCCAAACATATCTCTTTTCTAATTGGCTTTCTTGGAACTCCTCATCTAAAGCCCCATTAAGAATTTTTGCTGCACCTTTAGTTTTTACAGTCATCTCGTTTAGGATCCCCTTTCACACGTCTGTTCACTCATTCCATAAATACTGAGGACCTGCTGTGTGCCAAGCACAGTGCTAAGAGTTTGGTACAAAGCCTGCCTTCATGAATCAGTTTAGAGCAATGGTACTCAACTTCCTAATGCTGCAACCCACAGGTTGAGAACTGCTGGTTTAGAGTTTAGTGGGGGAAAAGTGATTAGAGAAGTGAATGTACACCTTGTTATACAATAACAGGCTACCATGAATCTTATGAGAGTGGTTAGGGAAAGAATAAAGGATGCTTCCTAATTTACATTGGGGTTGGAGCCACAGCAGTTATTTTCTACAGTCAGAATCTAAGTACTGTGTCTGAAATACATGGGCCGGGATGGACGAGGGAGAGGAGGTTTCCTGAACTGAGGCCTTTCCCCAAGTTTTTGCATCTCTTTCTGCCTTTGCTATCACATCCTTTTTTTTTTTTTTGCACTCCAGGTGGGACACACACTGTCACATCTATTGGGCATCCTTACGGTGACCTCTTGCTGCTCTTTCACCAGTTCACATCTTTAATTGCTTAATAGATTCCTCTTTATGGAAGCTGATGTTATGAGGGAGGGTTTGAAAGCAGCACTATAGCAAGAAAAATAACCCGAGTGTCTGCACAGACAGCAAGGATGAGACAAATGGGTTGAGGTGGCTTACGAGGGCTTTATGGAGACAGATGGACTTTGGAGGTGCTAGAAGTTTCATCTGTGCCCAACTTCATGTACTGAGTCAGCAGCTGGCAAGTTCAGATGTTTTCCAGATGCTCCTTTTTCTCTTCCCTGGGGCAGGGAAAATGTGGTGTCCACGGTGGCCTGGCTGCAGGTCCCTGAGGACTCAACATATGGTCCCTGGCAGGTGCATGGCAACGTGACACATTCAGTCACGTCTCACAGAGGTAAGTCACTGCATGTGCTGCCATGGAGGATGAGCTCAGCCTGGGAAACGGCCCAGACCTCTCAACTCGTCCTGGCTGGTTAACAATTTATGCAGGGTGAGTAGAAAATGATTTGACCTCATTCACTTTGTTGCTTGTGAAATCATGGCAGTGACTGTGGACTTTTTGTTTGAATGTTTACACGAGTAGGAGTTTTTATGTTTTCACAAGCCTGCATTAAATGAAAAGGTAAATTTCCAACATTAACATATAGTTGTTAATGAATTAATAATTGTATGTTTCTAAAAGCCACTTGCCAGTTAGAAGTAGACATAGGAGGCATGTGAGTAATGAATCGGGATATTTAGTGCCGAAACTTGGGAAACTGCCATTTCCACTGGGCTGAGGATTAGGGTCAGGAACAAATCTTCCTTTGGTCCTCTGATACACATTCATTCACTCAGCCTTGTGCCCACTATGTGCCAAGATGGTATAGTATTTATATTGCATATTACGTGTGGTGTATAATATATAGGCATGTAATGCATATAGATTATCGTCAGTACTAAGTTAATAGACACCAGCAATTCAGTGTGGCAAGGGTTATGATAGGGGCACACTCAGGGTGCCACAAGGTGCAGAAAGGAAGGAGTCCCCAAGAATATACTTACGTCATTGGAGCTGAGCTCAGAGAGAGGTGTAGGTATTAGCTGATTGCTATTGACTGAGTATTCATCTTGTCCAAAAATTCCTATATCAAAATTCTAAACCTCGCTGTGGCTATATTTGGAGGAGGGGCCCTGAAGGAAGTAATGAAAATTAAATAAGGGTGGGCTCTTGGTTCTACAGGACAACTGTTCACCTACAAAGAGAAACCAGAGAGCTCATTCTCTCCCCCAACCCCGTACTCACACACAAAGAGTTCATGTGAGGACACAGCAAGAACGTGGCTGTCTATAAGCCAGGAAGTGAGATCTCACCAGAGACCAAATTTGCCACAATCTTGGACACTAAAACTGTGAGAAAGTAAATATCTGTAGTTTAAGCCACCGGCCTGTGGTTTTTGTTACAGCAGCACTAGCAGACTAATACTCTGGGGAATTCTGTGTGGGGGGAGGTGGGGAAAGAGAGGGAGTAGATGGCATGTTGGGCAGAGAATTACGTGCACAGAGTTGAAGGCACAGGAAAACATTCTTCTTTTTAACTGTTTGTCTGCGGTCAATCAGGAAACAGGCAGCCCACACTGAGCGTTGTGGACAGAAGATACTTCCACACAGGTGTTGGTGTGAGAAAAGTGAAAAAAGAGGGCAGGGAGGTAACCTGGAATTAGAAATTGCAGCCTCTAAAGGTGATTTAAAAAAAAAAGTGAAGTTGGCTGCAGTCTAGAGCATGCCAAGAGATGGCTATAGTTGTGGAGGGGCCCACTTGGGGGGGGGCTTTTTAATTTGTTGTTGGATTCAATATGCTTATACTTTACAGAGGGGTTTTCATTGATATTCATGAAGGGCATTCGCTTGTGATTTTCTCTTCTTGTCAGATTTTTGTTTTAGGTTAAGGCTGGTTTTATACAATGAGTTGGGGGAATGTTTCCCTTTTCCTTTTTTTGGAAAGAGTGTGTAGAATTGTTTTATTTTATTTTATTTGGAATGGTATGATTCTAGATGTATCAGTGAAGTCTTCTGGCCTGGAGGTTTCTTTATGGGAAGTTTTGGTTTTTTTCCTAAGTCAATTTTGTCAAAAGGTATTGAACTACTAGAGTTTTTATTTCTTCTAAGATAAGTTTTTGTAAATATGATCCCCCCCTTCCTCCAGGAATTTGCTGGTTTAATCTATGTTGTCAAATTTACTTCCACGAGGTTTCTCTTAGTCCATTTTGTGTTGCTATTACAGAATGTGGGACTGGGCAATTTATAAAGAAAGATGTTTATCTAGCTCAAGGTTGTGCTGCTGGCATGGTAAGGCCAAATGGTCAGTCAAAATAAGGTGGAGCGAGGGTCAAACGTGCAGAGAGACAACCTGCTCCCAGGTGAGCTGATCCCTTCTGCTGAACTCATCCGCTTCTCATTCAGCAGAGAGAACTGTGAGAAGAGCAGCGCCACACCTTTCACGCAGGAGCCAGTGACTCAGGACCCAAATAATCACCCACTAGGCCCTACCACCCAATATTGCCACATAGGGCTTAAAATTTCAACATAAGTTTTAGTGGGGACAAACTCAAGCCATATCCAAACTGTACAAAATTGTTTACAATATTCTTTTACTACACTTCTAACGTCTACCATCTGTAGTGAAGTTTCTTCCGTTATACTGAAGACTGACAATCTGTATTCTGTCTTTTTTTTTTTTTTTTTTCTTTACAGTTTTTGGCTGGGGCTGGGCTTGAACCTGCCACCTCTGGTTTACGGGGTGTGACCCCACTCCTTTGAGCCACAGGCACCGCCCCTCTCTCTCGTTTTCCTTGATTGATCTTGGCTAAGTATTTATCACTTTTATTAGTTTTTTTTTTTTTTCCCAAAGAAACGACTTTGGCTGGTTGGTTTTCTCTACTGTGTGTCTGTTTTCTATTGATTGATTTTTGCTATTATTTTTGCCATTTACTTCCCTCTCTGCCTTTAGATTTAACATCGCTATTCTAGTGTCAAATTCTTGAGGTGGAGTCTTAGATCACTGATTTTTCAGTATTTCTTTTTTATGCCTAAAATACGCCTTTAAAGATAAAAATGTCTCTACAAACTGCTTTTGCTTCATGCCGTATGCCTTTTCATTCAGTTTAATTCTACTACAATCAGAGAATATATTTTGTGTTATTTCAGTTCTTTGGAATTTGTGAGACTTGCTTTAAGATCTAGTATCTATTCTATTCTGGTAAATGTACATATGCATATATAAAATATTTATTCTTCAATTTTTATCTATCATTTCTCTGTTATCTTAGATCAAAGTGGTTAATCATGCCATTTGATCTTGATCATAATTCTTGCTGAATTTTTGTCTTCATGTAATTTAATCCATATTTAAAGTGTGTTATTAGGTGTATATAAATTTAGGATTGTGTTTTTTTTTCAATTAATAATTATCACTATGAAATGTCTTTATTTTTCTCTAGTATCACTACTTTCTTAAAAATCTACTTTGATAAGATAGTTACACCAACTTTCTTTTTTATTGGTGCTTGTGTGGTTTATATTTTTCCACTTGTTACTTTTAACCTAACTGCACCTTTATTTTTAAAGTTGTCTCTTTAAATAATGAAAATAATGTACATTTGGGTATGTTTTTTTCTTTTACCAAAAGTATTAGGATGAGGTCATTCACAATGTTTCCTTATTTATAATGCTCAGGCCACTTACCTTAGTGATTTCAACATGTATCCTTGCTTACTACATTACCTTGTCCCCTAAATCATGTCACCTACATTTTGTGCAGTTGTTGTATATTGTATTTCTACATATGTGAAAACCTCACATGAAGTCATAACTACTGTGTTTAAGTAATCAATTATATTTTATATTTACCTACATATTTAAAATTTCTGGTGCTCTTCTTTTCTTCTTAACAGTCCCATGGTGTCCTCTGAATCACTGCTTTGTTCAGGGTAAAGAATGGCAGTATTTTGGGGGAATTCTATCTTTTGATGGTAATTTTTATAACTTTTGTTTATCTTCTAATGTCTTCATTTTACCTTCTTTTAAAATCAACATTTTAATATATAGTTTATACATAATAGAATGCACTTTTTTAAGATGAATAGTTCCATAAGTTTGAAAAATGTCAATATCCATGTAACTAATATTCCAATCAATATATAGAATCATTACATCACACCCCAAATTTTCATTATATTCCTCTACAGTCAAACTCCTCTCATCCAATTTTCTGTTAAAAAAATTGATCTGATTTCTGTTTCTATAAATTAATTTTGCCTGTTTTACCTTCATTTTTGAATATTTTTACATGTATAAAATTTTAAATTGTCTGGGTTTCTCACCCTTTAGGCATATCAACATTTTCTGTCTTCCATCAATTCTGTCAAAATGTCAACTGTGTGTCTTTTTGGTGCTTATTGCGAAGTAATACATATATTTTTTTCTCTACCTTTAGAATTTTCAGTTTGTCTTCTTTTAAAAGAATATTTTTTTATACAAGAATGATATACATTTAATGAGGTTTGTTGTTAGCTTAATCATATACTATATCACAGTTTAGAATAAACAAAAGTTACAAAATATACTCAGTGTTTTTGTTGTACATCTTAATACCATAAAATTTTCTCCTTGTAAGTTTCCAATCCAGTGCATTTAGCAACTTCATAGAATTGTTTAATTATCATTAAAATTCAGTTTTATAACTTTTCTATCATTTGAAAAAATTTCCTGAAGACTCTTTCTGTCAATCTCCACTTGGCATAGATACATCCTTCCTCCCTAAGTAGGCAGTTACACAGCTGCTATTACTCTCTAACATTTGCCTTCTGTGGATATATCATATAAATGGAATCACACAGTATGTAGTCTTTTATTTCAGGTTTCTTTTGCTCTATATGTTGTCTTTGAGGTTCATCCATGTTATAGCATGTATCGGTATTTTGTTTCTTTCTATGCCCAAATATTATTCCATTTTAATGAATATACTATAATTTGCTTCTCCATTCATTACTTGAAGGACATTCTACTTTGTGCTATTACGAATAGTGTTGCTATAGACATTCATGTGAAAATCTTTTTGTGGACATGATTTCATTTCTCTTGAGCAGATTTCTAAGGGTGGAATTGCTGGGTCATATGGTAAGTTTATATTCAGCTATTTACATAAAGTGGCTGTGTACTTCTGTATTCCTACTAGCGATGTATTAGGGTTTCCATTTTCCCACCTCCCCACCAACATGTAGTGTCCTCTCTTTTGATTCTAACTATTCTAGTGAATACATTGTAGTTTCTCATTTTGATTTTTATTTGCATTTTTATAATAACTAATGATATTGAGCATTTTTTGTATGATTACTAGCCATGTGTATGTCTTACTTGATGCGTGAGTTTGAGTGTCCACTTTTAATTTGGATTATTTATCATTTATTGAGTTGAAATAATTCTTTATATTTTTTCTAGATATAGGTCCTTTATAAGATATAAAATTTTATTTATTTATTTTTAAAATTTTGGCTCATTTGATTTTTAAACTTTAGATTAATATGAGAATACAAATGATTAGGTTACAATGTTTGCATTTATTAGGTAGCGTCCCCGTTGTAGTTGTGTCCTGCCCCCAGGAGGTGGGCCATAGACCCTTGCATCGTGCCCGTTTGGTAGGAGCACAGCAATCCTCCTCCCTCCTCTCTTCTTCCCTCTCCCCTTTTCCCCTCCTCTATCTTGAATTAAGTTGAGTTTTTCTCTTATGTGGGCATTTATTAAATTGTTTACTGGCTTCATATTAATGTTGAGTACATTGGATACTTGCTTTTCCACTCTTGTGATACTTTACTAAGAAGAGTATGTTTCAACTCCTTCCAGATGTAAAGTCTGAAAGATGTAAGGATGTAAAGTCTTCATTTTTTTTTGTTATGGCTGAACAGTATTCCGTGGTATACATATACCACAGATTAATAATCAATTCATGGATTGATAGGCACTTGGGTTGTTTCCACATCTTGGTAATTGTTTATTTACAATCTAGTGCAAATAATCTAGTGATTATTTTTCTTCTGGGTAGTGCCTAGTAATGATATTGTGGGATCAAATGAACAGATCTATAGTTTTCAAAACTTCCTCTGAGTCTGTGGCTTCTATTTTCATTTTATTGATTATATTATTTGATGTATAGATTTTAAAAGTTTAGTGTAATCAGATTTATTAGTTTTTTAATGGGTCATTCAAATGCTACCTCCTTGCTGAATCCAAACTTCACTGAACAAATCCTTTTATTAAAAGAATACAGAAGGCCACATTTAGAAATTTTATAATTTTTATCTATTACATTTGGCCCTGTGATTCATTTTGTATTAATTTTTGTGTGAGGGTCTTTTTTTTTTTGCATATGAATATGCAATTATTCCAGAATAATTTGTTAAAAATCCTAACTGTCCTTCATTCAATTGTCTTAGTACCTTTGTTGAAAATTAATTTTCCATCAATATAAATGTTTATTTTTATATTCTCAATTCTGCTCTGTTGGTCTGTGTGCCTATCATTATGACAGTACCAAGTTGTCTTGATAACTATAGCTTAATAGTAAGTTTTGAAATTGGGTAATGTAAGTCCTCAAAATTTGTACCTTAAGAAAATCAATTTGGCTATTATATATCTTTTGCATTTTTATATAAAACTTTGCCCCAACTTGTTGATTTCCACACACACACACAAACTCCACTGGTATTTTGATACAGATTATATTGATTTATAGATCAATTCTCTGCCTTCTTTTAGGATTTTCTTTTTCTTTTTTTTCTTTCTTTCTTTTTTTTTTTTTTAGTAGTTTTACCATGTTGTGTCTAACGATGGAGTTTTGCATATTTGTCCTACTTAGGATAGTTTTTTAAAAAATCTATAGATTGATCTCTTTCATCAGTGTTCAGTATTTATAGTCATTTGTTTTCTTGCTCCATTCTCTGTCTCCTTTCTTTCTGGGACTTTACTTTTGTTCTTTATTTTACTGTTTCCCACATTTCTCTTGTATTTTCCTCCCTACTTTCCCTACTATTTTCTTTCTTCTTCAGTTTGGATTTTTTCTAGTGACTTGTTTTTAAGTTCATCTGTTTCTCAGATGCTATTGAGCTCATACAGTGAATTTTTAATATTAGATATTATATTTTTTAGTTCTAGGAAATGGCATTTTCTTGTTTTTGAAAGATTCAAATTTTTAATATTTTCCTCAAAAAAAATTTTTTTTTGAGACAGAGTCTCATTATGTCACCCTTGGGAGAGTGCCATGTTGTCACAGCTCGCAGCAACCTCAAACTCATGGGCTTAAGTGATTCTCTTGCCTCAGCCTTCTGAGTTGCTGGGACTACAGGCACCCGCCACAACACCTGGCTATTTTTTGGTTGCAGTTGTCATTGTTGTTTAGTAGGCCTGGGCCGGGCTCGAACCTGCCACTCTGGGTGTATGTGGCTGGTACCCTCCTCACTGAGCTCGGGCACTGAGCCTATTTTCCTCATTTTTATACATTTCTTCTTTATATTCTTTCACGTATTTATAAACGTTTTAAAAAGTTTTTGTCTACTGTGCTAATATCTGAATTATATTTTGGTTTCATGTTTCTTTTTTGATTATCAGTTACATTTTTCTAATTCTTCATGCACTTAGAATTTTTTTATTATATGACAGACACAGGAATAAAAGAACTGTAAAGGTTATAGATAATCCTATTTTTCATTAAAGGACTCTCTCACTTTGTTTTGTTAAGAAGATAGTTTAAAGGACACATCACCTCAGTCCATGGATTGATTTGTGTTGAGACTGGGTTAGAGTTTTTCTAAAATCTAGTTTGCCTCTGGCTCATCTCTGGGCTGTGTTTTGTCCCCTCCTGAGATTTTGATTGAGAACTCATAAGTCTCTATCTCCCCAGCATGGATGCACTGGAAGGACTTAATTTTGACTATTTGAGGTTTTAAACATAGCTCTAAGTTTCAAAATCCAATAACTATCTCAAGGGTAACCTAGGCCATAACATAGCACAAAACTGCGAAAGATTTCACTCCATCTTTCCAACCTAGACTCTACAGTCTCCTGTGCTGCCTGGGAGCTCAAGAAATGACCCATGACAAAAATTGACCTTTTATTTAAGATCCCCGAGATTCTGGTATAAATCAGCAGCTATAAAACTACAGAAGTTCATAATTCCTTTTCTTACTCAGCAGGGTCCCTTATCCAGTGCCAAACATGATCCTCATGCCTGTTTCAGAATTGCTCAATGACCCAGGAAAAAAAATGGCTAAGGATTGTTGACTCTCTTAGGAAAGGCTCTTTTGACTTTGAAATCATAGTTCACCTCAAGTCAATGGTCCTCAGTGACTTCACAACACTCTAATACTTTGAAACATATGATTTTCATAATTTGTGTAATTTTTCTAGGTACTAGCAGGGACATCAATTCATCAGCATATCTAAGATCCTCTCACAGCACACCAGTTAAAAATCACTGTTTTTAAGAGAAAGAGAGAAATTTCTATGTACAATAACTAAGAAAATGCCATGAAGGCTACGTTGAACAGTTTGAAGAGAATATTTCAGATTGTATATGAAACCAGCACATTGTACCCCTTGATTGCACAAATGTACACAGCTAGGATTTAACAATAAAAATGAAAAAAGAAAAAAAAAAGAGAGAGAGAAAGAGAGAAGGGTATTCCAAAATAGGAAGTTCCAGGTACTTACAAACCAGTAAGTTTATTTTAGATACCAAGCAAAATTCTAGCACTTATTGTTTATATGGCAAATGAAGAGTTACTATAAAGGGTCCAATAAAAGCATCTAATATAAGATTAGATTATATAGAGACTATATCATCACTAAATAGTTCTATTTCATTTTATGACAAAGCTACAGAAAACCAGATAATGTCTACTTGAAATTCAAGAAGACATTTGACAAAATTTTTGATAACACTTGTCAAAATTAAAACAGATAGGAAGTTGATACTGTCAAAATTAAAACAGATAGGAAGTTGATGGATTTATAGAGACAAAGGATCTCCCCCTATGACTTTTTAAATAGATCAGTATGAGTTTGCAGAAATGTTTCTGTGAGTATAGTACAAAGCTTGTTACCCAGGGCACTGGGTAGGTTTTAATCAGTGAATCTGATGGAGACAAAGACAGCACACAGATCATATGAAGATGGAGTGAATGTCAATAAATTGCAAGACAGAATCAAGAACACTAATATTATCAGCAGACCATGACAAAAACTTAAAAGCTACTACTGCAAGGACCTACATTTAGTTCAATAAAAACGGTTAAAATGCAGGCTGAGAAAGATGTGGCTTAATAGGAATACATGCTAAAAAATACTTGGGAATTATTGTTGGCATGAGCTCAGAATGAGTCAACAGTGTGACTTGTTTGGCAAAAAGGCCAGTGTGATTTACTCAGCATTGAGTGGAGGATGGAGTCTGGCGTGAGGACACTGTACTGAGTACTGTGTGGACATTTGCTTGACATTCGGTCCTGAGCATCAGACTTTAAGAAGGGGATAGTATTTGGAGCTTCCTTGGAGAGCTTACGCATGATATATAAGGGAACTGGTGTGTAAAGACATATTAGAGAAGTAGTTGAAGGATATGAGAGTGTCTAACTAGGGGGACTGAAGCTCAAGGAGACAAAAGAGTTGTCTTCAGCTACACAAAGGATTGCTTTGTCCTTGAGGTTAGAGCCAGGACAGAAATACAGAGAAAATGCCTTCCCTCTCCAACATGCAGAAAACCTTTTCAAAATAGTTAACAGGTGTGTGAATTTTGAATGAAGACGCTACTTTGAGTAGTGATGAAGATCTAGGATTTTTTTTTAATTAAATCATAGCTGTGTACATTAATACGATCATGGGGCACCATACACTGGTTTTATAGACCATTTGACATATTTTCATCACACTGGTTAACATAGCCTTCCTAGCATTTTCTTAGATATTGTGTTAAGACATTTATATTCTACATTTACTAAGTTTCACATGTACCCTTGTAAGATGCACCGTAGGTGTGATCCCACCAATCACCCTTCCTCTACCCATCCTTCCCCCTCCCTCCCTTCCCGCTCCCCTCTCCCCAAGAATATGGGGAAAGATCTAGGATTTTTGAATCAGAAAAAATTTAATTTTGGATCCCTCTGCCCTTACAAGTGCCGTGATTTTATCTATTCCATTCAGGCATAGCTTCTTTATCTCTATATTGGGGACAAAAATAGTACCATACTTTTTGGTCATTATGAAGAAGAAAGAAAATAGTTCAGAAAAGCTATTGTCATGGTGTATTGCACATTTATGTGCCCAATGTATGTGAACTATTGTTACTGAAATATGGTAAGAAAAAATAAGGCACCTGTCCTTATACTGGCTGTAGTTTTATTTTATAATAGTAAGTGGAAAACTCAATCCCTACTCAAAATTTTGACTTTGTGCCTGAAAGGTACCTTCTACCTAGGGGAGCTGATTTAATCTGCTGTCACCATTAAGTGTCTAGAGATCATGAAAGGTAATTCTAGAAGACTTCAAGATACAATCCTCTAAGTCTTCTGTTTGGATGAACTTATGAGTTTATGAAACAAATTCATTTATTCCTTCTTGGTGGCCAATTCTTCCAAAATGATATATATAAATGCCAACATGCACCTGGATTGGGGGAACACATGCAATTTTAAGATTCTCTTTTCTTCCCTGAAACTACATTATTATTTGTATATGTAGGATTTGGTTGCAACATACAACCACAGTTTATGTGTGTCACATACTTGTGGTGCTGAGAAGGTCTAAATCATTTTCTATAAAGAAGTATGGTTCAAAAATACTATGCCTTTTTACTCTCACAAGTTCAGAACAGATTAATATAGGAAAGAGACACAGGGCAATGGTAACTTGGAACTGCTGGTGGGGTATGAATTGAAATAACCACGGTTTTACTATTTTATGTGTTCTTACAACAAAAAAATAATAAGTGAGGTGATGAATATGGTGATCAGCTGATTTATTTCATGGTGTATACATACGGTGAAACATCTGGGTGTACACTGGAAATATATATAACTTTAACTTGTCATATGAACAAATAACCCTATGATATTGATAGAAAATGCTATCAATATCATGATATCATTTGGAATGATACATACAATAGAATTTCACATATATGTAATGATTTCCTGTAAATCATTAATAGTGAGTATGGGTTTAGAAATATGGAGCCAAGATGTACCTCTTTGCTTTTCATAACAGGCCTACTAATAGGTATAAGGGGTGACATCTCAACGTGCTTTTGATTTGAATTTCCTTGATTAGTGATGTTAAGAATTTTTCATATACCTGTTGGCCATTGGTCTATCTTCTTTTGAGAAATGTCTAACGCACGTCCTTCACTCATTTTTAAAATCAAGTTACTTATTTTTTTGCTGTTGAGTTCTGTGAGTTCCTTATATATTTTGGATAATTAACCGCTTGTCATATGTATGGAATACAAATATTTTTCTCTCATTTCATAACTTGTCACTTCATTCCGCTGATTGTTCCCTGTTCTTTTTAGTTTGATGTAGTCCCACTTGTTTATTTTTACTTTAGTTGCCCTTGCCTCTGGGGTCATGTGCGAACAAATCATTCCCCAGGTCAATGTCAGGAAGGTTTTTCCCTATGTTTTCTTCTGGGAGTTTTATAGTTTCAGGTTGTATGTTTAAGTCTTTAATTTTATTTGAGCTAAATTTTGAATATGATGTAGTTAAGGGTGAGATTTTATTATTCAATTTTTCTTTATGACCTTGCATGAGTGTAGTGAAGAGGTTAAAACTATAGGTGCTGGAATCACTTGTGGATATCTAATTTTCCCCATATCATTTATTGGAAAGACTCTATTCATTCGATTGTGTATTCTTGACATCTGTGTCAAAGATTAGTTGACTACACATACATGAGTTCATTTCTAGTCTCTCACTTTTTCTAGAAATGGGTGTGATAAGACAGAGGACACTAAGACCTTTGGGGAGGCCTGAAGAAAGGTGGACAGTTTGCCTCTAGGTTAAGCCTCGTAGTTTATGAGGCAAAAGGAATGCTTACGTCTCCTGTTTGATTCAGCCATTGCCCAGGTTTGGAGAACAGACAAAAAATTGAGGTTTTAGTGCTGGTTGGCAGTTAAATGTTACAAAGTCCCTTATAAATCTGGTGTGGTTTTGAATGGTTGAATGAGATTATATGTCTAAGATTCAGAAATCTGATACTATTTATGCAGAGAGATTTAACTAAAAATATGTTTCTATTGGAGAGGGGAATGGAAGGTAAGTACAAAAGGAAGCCAAGGCACGAGGAGGGTCTTCTGAAAAGAGCCCTGGCCAGCATGTGGACCCTGCGTGCTGCGGGGAGAGGATAAAGGTTGCATTAGAGGGATGAACTGCAGACCGAAAGGCATGGAGGCCCAAACTGGCCATGTCACACTTTGACTTGGAGTCATTTGGTCATAACTCCCGCAGAAAACCCAACTACGTGAATAAGAAAGGTTGGACAGATGACTCAATGATTAGTGAAGCTCACATTGCTTTGTTCAGTGGAAGATTTGTACTGACCTAAACATCCAGACAGCAACTTGGTTCTTTCTCTGTTGAGTCCTGCGGAACATAGAGGGGGCCCTGCTCTGCCAGCTGCTGGTGGCAGCAGGTGGAAGGAGTGGATTCTCAGCTTGCCAGAGGCTGAGGTTCTAATTCGAATCCTCCTCCTGGCTTCTAGCAAGCAGCCTTCACTTCCTAGTGTCCTTAGAGAAGAAAGTTCCACATTCAGTAAGAAATTGCACTTGTTTAGATGTAGAAAACATGTTAGTGTTTGAGCTCTGAAGCAGGTGGACTTCAGGACTCAGGACAAGTATATCTTGCAATATAAAAGCATCATTAGCCCATAAAAATGCTATAATGTAAAAAAAATTAGGGAATTTAAGGCAAAATTAGGAAACTTTAAAATATAGATATTCCCCCCTTAGTTTATGTATTGTATGCATTTTCATGTAGATGGGTGAATGGTGAAGTTGGCAGAAAGAGAAGAGAGATGCGGAGATGGGAGAGTTAGGATGTACAGTAGAGGATGACAGTGTTGGGGAAGGAGCTTCCACCAGTGGACAAAAGTTTATGCTATAAAGAATCGCCATTAGATTTTTTTCTTTTTCACTTTAAAGAAAATTTAAAGGTTTATTTGTTCTAGCCTGTACTGCCTTCTCCTGGTTGGTCCTGGATTAGCAGCTAAGATGTAATAAAAGCAAACTGTGTGAATGAACCCGAGTATAACACAGGCGTGCCTTGGGCCAGATGACACGGCCTGCCCATTGCTGTTGGCCGTGTGCTGGTGACACATGTATGTACAGGTCCTCCTGGGTTGGCTTAGGACCGTGCTGGTCTTTTTTCATGACGTTTGCTGCCATGATGCCATGCTTACACTAATAAAATGTCTTTTTTAAAAAATTAAGTCATATATTCCGAATTTGAGTGAGGCCCTTGTGTGCAGATAGAGGTGTCTGTGATTGCCTTTTAAGAGAGGTAATACAAAATCTTAACCTCTAATAATACACTTAATCTTATAAATTCTGTGTGAAGGGACATTTCTTGCAGATCTCCAGAGTTGACTCTAATTTTTCTTTTATGATCTTGCAGGAATGTAGTGGAGAGATTAAAACTACCGTTTTCAGAGTCGCAGGCAAATCTGAGTTTAAAGAAAAGATATTGGTCCTTTTTCAGTGAGAATAATTCCCTTGCTTACCAGAGAGATTTTGACACTCTGAGATGTAGGCTTATAAAAGGGAAGAAAAGGAGGAGCCTGAGAAAAAGAAAATAGAAAAACAGTGTTATTGATTTTTGAGCAAGTAAAACTGAAAGTTCATTCTATCTATTCTCTCTCTCTTTTTTTATTGTTGGGGATTCCTTGAGGGTACAAGAAACCAGGTTACACTGATTGCATTTGTTAGGCATAGTCCCTCTTACAATCATGTCTTGGCCCCAAAAGATGTGACTCACACCAAGGCCCCACCCCTCCCTCATTCCCTCTCTCTGCTCTTCCCTTCCCCACCCCTCCCTCCTTCCCTCTCTCTGCTCTTCCCTTCCCCACCCCTCCCTCCTTCCCTCTCTCTGCTCTTCCTTCCCCCAGCTCTCCCTCCTTCCCTCTCTCTGCTCTTCCCTTCCCCAGCCCTCCCTCCTTCCCTCTCTCTGCTCTTCCCTTCCC
>CAUYPK010040767.1:0-23691 GCA_963574355.1 Loris lydekkerianus | reverse complement strand
TTTTTTTTTTTAAATTATAAATCATAGCTGTGTACATTAACGTGATCATGGGGCACCATACACTTGGTTCATAGATCGTTTGACACATTTTCATCACACTGGTTAACATAGCCTTCCTGGCATTTTCCCAGTTATTTTGCTAAGACATTTACATTCCACATTTGCCAAGTTTTACATATACCCTTGTAAGATGCACCGCAGGTGTAATCCCATCCATCCCCCTCCCTCTATCCACCTCCCCCCTCCCTCCCCACCCTTTCCCTTTTCCCCCTATTCTTAGATTGTAACTGGGTCATAGCTTTCATGTGAAGGTCCTAAATTAGTTTCATAGTGGGGGTAAGTACATTGGGATATTCTTCTTAGTAAAGTCTCTCAAGTATGTACTTTATAGATGTTTTTCAATCCATGAGTCCCAGCAGCTCTCCAGTTTCCATGATAAAGACCCTTCAAGGAATAGCACCCCAAGGCTCGGAGGGGACACGGAGCAGACATGGCCACACGGCCAGTTTGCGTCATGCTGACTCCACTGTTCACTTTGCTGCACCGCCTAGTAGGACCTCAGTGGCGTCAGCAGATGAGTGTGCAAAGGAATGGACGGACAGCCAAGAGGCGAAGCAATTCAGCCTGCAGCTGCTGGAAATACAAGTCCCCCGCCACCACAAACAAGGAGTTAATTGTTTTTGGCTCCCAAGGGAGTGAATTTAACTATGCCAAACAGAGCTGGATGCCAAATGCTTACCACAAGCAACAGCCTCCATGGCTGACCGGTTTGGGCCTCGTTAAGTCCAGAAGATCAAGGCCTCTTGTGCCTTGGAGGAGGCAGTTAAACCAGATCAGGAGACGCTCCTTTTCCTACACTCTGTTTCCGGGGATCCTGGGCTGTCGATGGCCCTGACTGTCTTTGCTGGCTGCTATAACCTCCCACCCCAAATCAATGCCCCACCTAAGAGGGAAACTCAACCCTTCCTGGAATGCGGTGCGACCCTGCGAGCCCTGTGCCTGGACTCCTCTGGACGACTCGAGGAGTGAGGTGCCGTTCCCCGATCTCGCTCACCAGGCCAATTCCCAGGCCGTCCCCTGTTGCCACCTGATCTTCATTGCAGCTCTCTGAGGGCAGGGCAACACCTATCCTCATTTTTCCTATGAGAAAATTGAGTCTCCTGAAGGAGGAGGCAGAGCTGACTCCTGACTCGAGTTGCTGGGGGCCTTGTTGCTGGCCCCCAGCAACTGGCTGCTGCGGGGAGCTGAGTACCCTCCTGTGCCAAGCTCTGGGCACTAACTGCCTCCTCTGTGGAACGTTTCCTTCACTCTAGAACCCCAGCCAGGGGGGTATCGATACCTCCACTATTCAGGAAAGGAAAGAAAGCCCAGGGAGGTAAAGTTACTTACCCCAGGCCACATGCTGGTCAGCAGAGCACAGGTCATGCTGGACAAAGGGGCACGTTTCAGTGGGATAGTTGGACAGGCATAGCCACAGAGAAGACCCACCCTTGTGACAGGCCAGCTGAAGGCCATGAAAGGCCTCACCATTTCTTGTCACAATAACTAATGGTGCACATCAGATATGGGCAGACACACTGGGGCCTCCACACTCAGCCTTGCCTCCTCCTGCTGCCAGCTTGGTCAGTGTGAATCCCCCCTGCCCAGGGCAGAATCTCCAGTGCCCAGGGGGCAGTCAGAAGAGCACTGGCCTGGGAGCCCAGGAGCCTGACTTCTAGCTTTGTCTTGGCCATAGCTGCTGTCACTTCCTCCCTCTGGGCCTTAGTTTCCCATCCATAAAACGGGATCACTCCTGCCTCTCAGACGACGGGACTCACAGGTCTTCCTTCCTGACATCCTCTGACTTTCTGCAGTTCTGCTATCTCTCGTCAGAGGGAGGTGTGGACTCAACCCGCTGGCAGACAGTCTGATGGGGCCATGGTCCTTCCCTTCCAGATACCAGAGAGGCAGAGTCTGAAACTCCCTAGGGCTCGTCGGGGGTAGTGGGAAGCTGAGAGTGGGCTCATGCTGTAGAGTCCAGGACCTCTGCAGGGTACAAACCTGGGCTGGGGCTGCCCTCCAGGCTGACAGGTGGAAATGAAGGCCCAGACGCCACATCCCAGCACAAACCCCAGCAGGTGGAGAAGTGGGCTCTGCCACCACATAGATTTTGGGGGCTCAGCTTCCGCGGTGGGGAGCTGAAGGCCATCCTCCCATCTCAAAGGGGTGGCCCAAGGGTCAGAGATGCAGGTGGCATTCCTGGGGTGCAGGGTGACCCTGGTGAGAGGGACTCCACTCCCAGGCAGGGGAGGCTGTAAAGACTTGGGGTCTAACTCAGCTCCCGTCAGGTCACAGCTGTGACATTGAGCTCATGTCACCAGATATCCTGCCACCATTTCCTTCTCTATAAAGTGGGAGCCCAGACACCCCTCAGAGGACTGTCATGAGGAATAAATCACATGGGAATTAATATTTTGGAGAGCCCCTCTCCAGCCCACAGGTCCAGCCGAGCACAAGGCAGGCCTTTTGTTTCCATCTAAGCCTCACCACACCCTAAACAGTGGCCACCCTGCTCATCCCCTCTCTGAAGTGGGGGATGGAGGCACAAGGCTGGTGGTGGTTGGGAGGAGCCTGACTCAGGCAGGTGGACCCCAAGGCCAGCTCTTTGGAGACAGTCTGTGACTGTGCCCAGAGCATAGTGTTGCAAGAGGACCCCAGCCCCTCCCCCCTCCTGTTCCCCCACACAGTGGGTGGGGTTCTGCCAATTGCCACTTTTAAGAACAAATTCCCCTTTATCTGCCTAAATGGCTGTCTTTGATTGGATGTCATTGGAAAGGGGCCCAATTCTCATTCTTTTTTTTTTTTTGAGACAGAGTCTCACTGTGTCACCCTCAGTAGAGTGCCATGATGTCACAGCTCACAGCAACCTCAAACTCTTGGGCTTAAGCTAGTCTCTTGCCTCAGCCTCCCAAGTAGCTGGGACTACAGGCGCCCGCCACAATGCTTCACCACACCCTAAACAGCGGCCTAGCCACTGGGCTATAGCTGCTTGTTGTTGCTGTAGTTGTCGTCGTTTGGCAGGCCCAGGCTGGGCCTCAGTGTATGTGGCCAGCGCCCTGGCCAGTGGGTTATAGGTGTTGAGCCCCAATTCTCATTCTTAATTTAAGAGCAAAGTTGGTGCCCTCATCCATGGCTAAAAGGAATGATCAGGATGATCTCAACAGACAGACACATACCCCTTCCTGGGTTCCAGAGCCCCATGATCTGAGAGAGGCTCGGTGCTCACCAGAAAATGAGTATTTTTATAACTGTGCCATCTGGGATCCAAGCCCCAAGCACATATTTTGACCTCCATTTTACAGATGAAGAAACTGAGGTTCAGAGACATCAAGGGTGGGAAATTGATGGCCTTTTAAGTTCAGCTGTGTTTGTCCTTCATCAGGGCTCCCACATGTCCAGTGGCCAGGGGAGCAGCTCCCCTCACCCCCCTGCTGACAGCCTTCCTGATTTCTTGGGGAGCCCCTCTCTGTGTGGGGTCCTATTTGCAAGTTGCACGCCCAGCCTCTCTTCCATCCCCTCTGGGGAAACGAGCTTCCTCTCTCACAGCACATGAGGGAGGAGCCCAGATGCTGCTCTGAGCTTCCCCTGATGACTGAGGGTTCATTCTCCTAGGAGGGTAGGAGAATTAACACCCTTCTTATAAGAATAGTCACCGGTTCTCGAGGGAAACGCTGAGAGCAGGACGGTCTCCTGGCTGGCCTAGAGATGTTTTGTAGCCTGGGGATAGGCCCTCAAGTAACTTAGTGCTCTAATGAAAGGAAATCGGTCACTTGTTAGTAAGCAAGTGTTGGACCTTGAACATTTGTGATGCTTTAGGATGGGAGTTGGGCCCGTGGGGAAAGAGCACGTAGCCCTTGTATGTGATTACTGGACACTCCCGACACCTATTATGTATCATTTCAATAAATAGCCACTGAAGAGGTAGCTTGAAGTGGGCGCCCCGGCACCTCTGGTGAGCTGCACCTCTGGCAAGCTTTACTTTCAATCTGCGTACCGACTATTTTGTGGGTGTGGTGCCAGTGACATAGCAGCACCGACAAGGGGCAGTCCAATGGATCATTCAAGTGTCACAGAGCCCATCAGGGATGCCCAGGTCAGTAGCTATAGAGGTGGGCATGGGCTAGCCTTGCGGGTCAGTCACGTGGGCAGGGAGGAGAGCATGTAAGGTAGGAGGGGAGACTCTGAGGACAGCAGTGCCTTCAGAGACACAGGCCACAGAGGGACAAGCAGAGGCTTGGAGATGGAGGCGTAGGGGAGGCCTGTGCAGGGCAGGGTGAGGTGGCCATGGCCCCTCCCAGAGGTGCGGGGACCAGGTGTCTCTGTGGCATTGGGGTTCTCATGGCCTGTTTCTCAGGGTTAAGGAGGCAGTTCCATGAGGCTCTCTGTGGCCGCCAGAGTGGATGTCCCCATCCCACGCCACGTGATGAAGGAAGAGCCTGTACCCAGCGGGCGTGGGACCCCCTGTGGTTCTCCCTGCCACAAGGGCAAATGTCCCCACCCCATACCACATGATGAAGGAAGGGCCTGCACCCAGTGGGCATGGGACCCTCATGGTTCTCCCAGACACCAGAGTGGATGTCCCCACCCCATGCCACGTGATGAAGGGAGGGCCTGTACCCAGCAGGTGTGAGACCCTCATGGTTCTCCCAGCCACCAGAGTGGATGTCCCCACCCCATGCCACGTGATGGAGGAAGGGCCTGTACCCAGCGGGTATGGGCCCTCCATGGTTCTCCCGGCTGCCAGGGTGGATGTCCCCACCCCACACCACATGATGAAGGGTTTCTTACAGAGGACACTGGACCCAGCTTTTAAACTGAGTAGGCCACAAAGAAGGGAAACACGACAGCGCTCTCACACCAGGCGGCTCTTTCCCAGGGCATCTGACTCCCCCAGTGTTGGCCATGAGTGTGCTGTCCTGCTCCCCATCCCACTTCACTCCAGGTTCCCGTCTTTTTGAATCCTATTTGCTTTACCAGCAGGAGGCAGAGCTTTCAGCCCCTCGATTGGCTCTGGGTGGAATTTTTCCAGTTTAGAAAGGATCGTTCATGTCAGATTTGCAGGGCACGCTAGTTCCAAAGGCCGTCAAAAGGGTCCCTAGCCCCCCCCCCCACCACCACCACTGCTCTTTCCCAGTCCCTGACAGTCAGCTCCAGCTAGACCAGAGCAAGAGACGGCAGCTTGTGAAAGAAGCACTACAGGGTGAGGCAGGACTGGCTGCATAATGTATGTTGCCCAGGGCAAAAGGAAAACGCAGTCCCCTTGTTCAAACATTTCAGGAACTCTGAGATAGTGTCCATAGAGCAATGATAAAGGTCAACCCTCTGAAGAGAGACCTGAGCAACCACTGGGGCACGCACGTGCCCACGAAGCCAGGCCCTGGGGCCAGGAGTCAGGTGGCTATGGATTCGAAGCCTGTCACAGCCCCGGTGAGCTGAGTGACGTCAGCCGCTGCTGCACTCCTTAGTGTAGCTTCCAGGCTTAGGAAATGACCACTGTTTAAGGATTTTTACTAAGATGGAATGAATGGGTCGGCATCAGGGGAGCCTGCGCTGTATCCAGCGCCCAGCAGGGATTCCTACACCCCCACCCCCTCCACTCTTGGTCCTCGCAAAGTCACATTCAGGGTGGACAGGCCCAGCTGAGTTCTGGTACCACACGTTTTCTCTCCGGCCACACTTGGGAACTCTGGGAAAAGATAGTTGGGGATTGAATTATGATGACAGCGCCCAAAACTCATTTCTGTTGCACATCTGGCATCAAGAGCCTCATGCTGGGAGTCAGACGGCTCCCTGCAAGAGTCCCAGACTCCCTGAGGGCTGTACCCCCAAGAGTGCAGGCTGTGAGCTGTGGCAAAGGCCCTGCCCTTGCCCTGGCACCTGGACAGCAGTGAGATGACAGGGTGAGGACTGTGAGGTGCCAGGTGGGCTGGGTGAGCCCCGGCTCCTCTTGCTTCTGGCCTGCAGTGACAGGAGGTATCCATCCAAAGTCATGTCAAACAGGGAGGGGCTGGCAGAGGGAAGCCTTCCTCCTGCAGGGTTGAGCTCAGGCTTCAGATTCAGAACTCTGAACTGCCAACCAAGAGCCCCCTTACCCTTTGTGTCTAGCCTCTGCTGCCTTGAAATAAGAAATATTGAAATGTGGTACCCAGCACGCCCCGGGGCCAGCCAATCTCCTTACTTGAACACATGAGTCACTAACATCCATGAGGGCCTGTTGCCCCTGGAGAACACACAGCTGTGTCTGTCTGCATTGGTGTCTGCAGCCGCACCTGTCCCCAGCGGCACTGCCCTCCGCCTGTGTCCCCCTCTGTGCCTGCCGCTCTCCCTGTGGCTCCGCCTGCTGCCGCTTCTGTGGATATTTCTGCTTCTCTGTCCCTGCTCCGGCTCCTGTTCCTCCTATGTTTCCATCTCTATCTGCGTCTCAGTCTCATCCCCATGTGGTTGAGGCTAAATAATCTGTATGCTTCTATATATCATATACTACGCAGCCTTAAAAAAAGATGGAGCCTTGACCTCCTTTATGTTTACATGGAGGGACCTGGAACATATCCTCCTGAGTAAAGTATCTCAAGAATGGAGGAAAAAGTATCCAATGTACTCAGTACTTCTATGAAACCGACTTATAATTACCCACACTTTCTTATGAAAGATAGAACACAACAATAGCCCAGGATGAAGGAGAGAGATGGAGGGGGAAGGGAGGGGAGGGGAAGGTTTGATGGAGGGAGGGTAAACGGCGGGACCACACCTGTGGAGCATCTTGCAAGGGTACAAGTCAAATCCGTCAAGTGTAGAACATAAACGTCTTAACACAATAATCAAGTAAATCGGGCAAAAGCTATGTTGATTGGTTTGATGTGAGCACGTCAGATTGTATTAAAAAAATCAACACATTGTACCCCACATATGCATAAATGTATTCATAATCTATGTGCATATGACTTAATTAAAAAAAATAATTTAAAAAATCTGTATGGACCAGAGGTGAGTCAAGTTCACTGCCACCCTCATATTTCTAAGAGATAATAAAACTTTCTACAAAACTCTTGTCACCCTAGTTCTAAACAGGCACTGTCTTTCTTCAAAAAGGCCAGGAATTCTAAAACCAAGAATGTGGATGACATATGTCTGTGTGTATATTTTCCCCCTTTTGAATTTGAATTTTCACAGCTCTGTCAAGTAATATTTTCTCTATTTGTGGCTCTGAAAAGATGACAGATATATGTTTACACATAAAGATATATTTTTAAATCTTCCCAGCTCCTCAGATGAATTTGGGGTCACAAACAGAGAACTACGTACCCATGATCAGGTGTCAGGATGCTATTATAGGTAGGGCCTCTCTCTGCTCTGCTTGACTGTTGAATTTTATTTTTTTATTTTTAATTTTTTTTTAGAGACAGAGTCTCACTTTGGGGCCTCGGTAGAGTGTGTGGCATCATAGCTCACAGCAACCTCCAGCTCTTGGGCTTAGGCGATTCTCTTGCCTCAGCCTCCCAAGTAGGACTGTTGAATTTTAAAACAAAATCGGGTGAAACTCATCCAATAAATGTACAGAGATATAAGAGGGTGGCCTGAACCTTAAAAGAAGTGAAATAACATTTAAATTGTTCCCACTTTCCCTGGGTCGCTGACATCCTAATGGTTTTATAATTTTCTTTTCTCCCTTGATTATTGCAACAAGAAATAAATTTGGCTGTGAAGTACTTCAGTGGCTGTGCTATGGACTGCAGGCCAGCATCCCTTCTCCCCAAACAGCGGTTTCTGAGTGCCAGTGTCACACTGGCAGATGGACAGTCATGAGCCCTGGTTTCAAATTCCAGCCTTCCCAATTCTGGCCTCATGGCCTTGAGCAAGTCACTTACAGTCTCTACATTCCATTCCTTAGACAGACCTGGAGGTGGGGGTGATGGGCAGGGGCAGGGAGATCCTGGGGAGGAGACACAGCAAAGGTTTCTGCAATAAGGTCCATAGTCAGGCAAACCAAGTCCATGGGGCTCCCTTTTATAAATGGCAGTAATCAGACCCCAGAATGTCCCAATCTCTGCCTTTTGATGGCCTTTGCATTCCCACAAATTATCCCCTTGAGGACAGAGGTCACGGCCCAGCTCAGGGTTAAGAATCATTAATCCTCCCCAGGAGGGCCACCATGACCACAGAACTCTCTTCCCTCCACCAGGGAGATGTCCTCCTCAGACAGTGGTGCTGAGCACCGTGAGTCCTTGCACTGGCTTCCCCGGAACGCCTTCCCTGGTTTGACTTCTGGCTATCACCGTGCACATGCTCTGTTTTGATGGACAGATGGAACTTGAGCACCAGAGACATTCTCGAGGCTATTCCTTCCCTTCTGATGTTCCTGCCTGTGAAAAGGGAGAAAAACCCCAGCCACTCCCAGGCTGCCTCATGACCAAAGCTCCCCTCCCTCATGGCCACGACCCACGAGGTTCTGACGGCCTATGTCCCTGTGTATGTTTCCCATCTTGGAGAACAGCCCTCAGCCCTGCAGCCTGTCCCCACACCTGCACCCTAACACAAGCTGGTGCCAAGTCCCAGCATCCCACCTGCCACCCTCCTCCTGAGATGACCCTATTCAGTCCACCCTGTGACGATCTCCCCTGACCAGGCCCCTCCACCCCTCCCAACTGAGGTCCCTGCAGTGGCGTCCCTGGGACCTCTCCTGCATGCAACTCTCATAGGATCCTTGGGAAAACATAATTCTGCCCTTGTCCTTCCCTGCTCAAGCTCCATCCATACCTCCCTAGGGCCTCCATGATGAGACTCCACATTTGAGTCTGGCTTCCTCACATGCCCCCGATCACTTCCCATGGTGCACACTGCAGACACGCTGCTCCTGGGGGTGGCACACGCACACAAACACACATGCTCACACACATGTACTCAAGTGCTGCATTCACCCACTCATACACACACACACACACTCCCACATACACTATATTCACCCACTCATGCAAACACACACACCACACACATGCCTAACACATGCGTACATGCTCAAGCACATAGACACTCACGCTACATTTGTGCTCTCATACACATTTACACGTGCACACTCACACAGGTCTCCTGTGCCACATCCCTCTCCCTGTCTCTGTTGTGCTGCCCCTCTCCTATGAACGTCTCCCGTGGCCTCCCCTGGACCCCACTGCTGCATTCAGGACCCCCCAGCTGAGGAGGCCCCTCCAGGAAGCCAGGCCATGCCCCGCTGCACATTGCTCAGGGATCCCTGGGTACCTGTCCCTCCAGGGCACCGCAATGCTCTCTGTCCTCCTGGGGACACCAGCAGAAGGAGGGCATCCCCACTCCCAGCCAGCCCTGACCCCTGGCAGGTGCTTTGTTGGGCTGTCTCTCTGTTCCTCTTGTCATCTTTTGTCCACATTACTTATTTCCCTGGAGTTGGTGGCTCAGAGCAAGGAGGCAGGCAGCCCCACCTGACCACTGCCTGTCAGGCCCCAGTCCCTCACCCAGCTGCCTGGTGGACTTGGCAAGCTGTGTTCTCTGCACACCTTCCAGAGCTAGGGAGGGGCTGAGATCTCAGCACACATGGGTCCCCAGTGTCATTACAGAGCTGAATGAACTTTGTCCCCCCACAAGGAGTTGTAGCTGGCATCCTGCCCTGCTCCATGATTGCAACTCTTCTCTTTGTTATTTACATTATTGAGGAGCACAGCCCCTGGCCAGGCTCTTGCCCTGGGCCTCACCTGTCACTTGTAACACCGAGTGGCAACCCCTATCTCCATCAAGGCAGGTGCCTGGGTCACACATATCCCAGAACCACTGAGCCCTGGGTGTCAGGGGCTGATGCCCCCAGACTTGGAGGAGACCCATCCTTCCCTTTCCAGGATGCCACACACAGCCCACCCACTGGCAGAGGTACAGCTACTGGAAATGGGTACATGGACATTGCTCAAACAGGGGAGCCCCCAACTGGGGCTGAGTCAAACAGCAGATGAATCACAATGAAAAACCATTTCTTAAAAATGTTCCTTCTCCTATGTATGGGAACCTGCCTTTTCTACAAAGTTCCTCTGGCTTCTGCATTTTAAGCAATGGATTTTCTGGAGAGAGGAGGGTGTCTGGGTCTAGCTCCAGTTCTCGCACAAGGCCTGGACCTCAGGCCAGTTACTTGCCCTTGCAGATCCTCGGTTTCCCCACCTGTGCAGTGGGAGTCATGACAGCACCTCCCTCTGTGGCTTGTGCAGAGACAAAGCAAGCAACAGGTGCTGGGGTACGCAGTGCAGGGCCAGGCACAGAGCTGGTGCCTGACACATCACTTTGGAGCCTTTGGGGGTGATAGTGTAACTTGCCTGATCCAGCTGGGCCATGAGTCTCTAGGGGGCCTGTTTCTTGCCGGGAAGTTGGCAGGCTCCTGCCAGAAAGGTACCAGACAGCCTCACCCTCCACTGGGTGCCAGGGCAGGTGAGAGAGGAGTCCTAAACTCAGAAGTCACACTGCCCTGGCAGGATGCCTCAGCTCCCGGAGTCGCAGGCTCCCCATGGGACCGTAGCACCCACTCCACTGTGCTGTGGGGAAGGCTGGACACCCTCCTGGGAGAGGCACACACCATGCCTTCTCCCCCATTCCTGTGTCCTGTCCTTAAATACACTCACAACCTGAGCCGAAGACAAAGGCAAGCTAGAGAGTAGCGAGGTAGGGGAAAGAGAGGGAACAAGCCCCAGGCCTCAGCCACTGACACCATCCACGGGACACTGATTCTCTCTCTTCACCACTCTGACACTCAGGATCCTCTTCTGAAAAATGAGCACTATCCATTCACGGTTGCTTAGAGTGAATTAGGTCCCACGTGCAAGCACAAGAGCTGCCACATGGTTTTATTTTTCCCTCCTACAACTGTGCTACGGAATTGTATAACCCTAGCCCCTGGGGTGGGGGAGCTGAGTTACTGATGCATAGAAATAGGTCTTGCTGGAGAGGCAACTCTGGCCTCTCTGATGGAGCGGAGCTGTGCCCGGTCATGACACATGCTGTGCTGTCCCACCCTTGCCCTTCTCATGGTCAGAAGGTCCTCTGTCTCTGTCACTTCCCTCCGCTTCGGCTCCCTGGCGAAGGCGCCTCAATTCAGCCGTGGCCTTTCCCGTTCACGCTGGCTCCTTTCTGCAGCCTTGCCCTTTTCAAATGTGGCCCATGAATAATGAATCCCCGTTATAAATTTAGAAAGCATCCTTTCTCTTTATTTTTATCATGCTGGTTTGTAAGAAAACTAATCCCTTGAAAACACATTTTTCCCTCAACTGATTTCCTGACAACCAAAATTAAGTTGCTAATTTTACAGCCTCTGCCCAGAGCACCACTGGCTCACCGCCCTGAGCCAGGGGACAGGGAAGGGGTATGGGGGTTCCAGTAGCTTTCCAGAAGGTTCTAAATCCTGGGGGCTGGGTGGAGTGGCGGCAAGTGTCAGCCCCAGATATGTGTTTTCCTTTCTCCCCAGCCTGGGCAGCCCGGCTCAAAGCTTGCTCCTCTGGGCTCCTGGTGAGTGTTCGGGGGACAAGAGGGCTCTGTGGACTTCCTGGAGGGTCTTGTGAGACACAGGTGACAGACAGGCGGCCAGGTCAGCATCGTGGGCTAAACTGCTTTGGCCTCCTCAAGGCAGCAGAGGAAGCTTCTGGAGACGAGACAGGTACACTCTCGAGAAGTTCCACATTCCTGCCCTGCCCTGTCTCTGTGAGATGTTGCCACTGGCGACCACACTGGGCCTTTCAGCCTTTCAGAACCTGGCCTAATCCCTCTGCCCTCTGTACACATTCAGTCCTCACTCAGGCAAAATTCCCAACATTCTTGCTCTGCCCTGAATCCCAGGTGGCCCAGGTAAAGGACCCAGGCTCTCCGGCTGCAGCTCCTCCCCCAGGTGGGAGGGGCCCCATCCACTGGTCTGGGGGCTGCTGTGCAGCACAGATGCAGTGAGGAAGGTGAGGGAGATGTGCAAAGGGCCTGGGCTGTACCCACGGAGGCCCTGGCCTCAGGATTGCAGAGGTAAGAGATCCTGTGGTTTGAGATGACTTCTTTCCCTCCTGAGCCTGAGTGTCCCCATCTGCATAATGAGGTGGCTAACTTCCATGGTCTGCCAGACCCTCCCAGCTGTGAGCTACCATGGGCCCATAAGCTTGGGACAACTTCTTACTTATGTGACCAATAAAAAGGTCTTGGTCTTGGTGTCCAGGGAAGAGTATGAGTCATGGACCTCATGGGCCTTCCCTGGGAACAAATATTTGAATTCACAGCAGTGCCCTGGGGATGATCGCCATTATCACTGATGGATAAGGAAACGGGCCCAGAGCAAGCAGGAGAGGTTCTGGAGAATGCACAGTGGTTAGGGGGAGAGCTCTAAACCCAGGTCTTCCTGGGCACTTGTAGATTAAGCAGAACCTTCACAGGCAACTGCGGGCATCACCCCACAAGGGTCCTACTGCTGTGCACCAGCTGCAGCCTTTCTGACTTCCATGCCCACGGGCTTTTCCTTCTCTGCTCAAGCTTGGAGGGTTTGCCCTGTAGGACTAGGTGTGACTCTTGCAAGGGGAGCACCTTCAAACCAATGTGGGCTGTGTCATACAGCTGGAAAGAGGTAGATGACCATCAGGGCCCCAGCAGGCTGACTCTGGAGTCCTCTGCTGCCTGCTCCTACAACCTCTAGAGCCTGAGCTGGTACAGATCTGGGGAGAGGCAGAGTCCTGAGTAAATTCGCCTTATTGAGTAGTCAAGGTCACAGTGATGCTGAGACTTGAGTTACATGGTTTCTAAGGCTACCTCCGTACCAAACATTGCTGACATGCCTTTTTGCTGGAGTAGAGCAATTAATTTCAAGGCCAATGGGCCCCTCTCAATCTCTCAATCTCTCTCTTCCCTTCCTCGCTAAAGCCAACCTACCCAGAGAACCAGGAGAAAAGTGCCATATTAACAACATCTGTGCTCTGCCAACAGGTGGGCAAATCCATCACCAGGGAAATAGGCTGCATTCGCCAGCTCCCACACACTCAGCAGCCACCTCCACTTCAGGGTAGAGGGCCCAAGCTAGGTCCAAAGCTCCAGGCCCAAATGCCCTAATCCTTATTGCAGAAGACAGAAACTGCAGATGTGATGACAGCTCTTCAACCATCCACTGCACTTCCAAGGATGTGGCTTAATAGTCCAGGCAGAAAGCAAGGGCTAATGATGTCCAAAGTCATTCCCTGCTATCATGGACTGAATGTCCCTGTGTCCCCAGACATCCTATGCTGAAGCCCTAACCCCCAATGTGATGGTATTTGGAGGTTGTGCCTCTGACAGGTGATTAGGGTTAGATGAGGTCATGAGGGTAGGACCCCAGACTCATGGGAATAGTGTCCTTACCTCAAGCCAGGAACCTGCCTCCTCTCTATATATCACTTGTGAGGATGCAGCTTATAGAAGTTTGCCATCCCGTGAAGAGAAGAGATGCAAAATTATGTTTGAGATAATGTCTCAATTACGGAGAGACAATGGAACCTCTGTAAGCTGACCACTCAAGGGACTATAACAAAGTGGTCAACATATGGAGGTGGCCACCTTAAGGAACTTCCCTTGAGTACATATAGTGCATGTCTGGTCTATGAAACTAAGTTAATTTGAGGAGGTGATCAGTATAGGGAGGTGGTCAGCTCCGGAGGCATACTCCAGGAATTAGTCAGCATGTAAGTGTGTCTGCACGCGTGTGTGTGTGGAGGCCTGGATGTCTACGTGTGAATATTGGACATAATACGCCAGCCCCACAGGGCTGGTTTATCTCGGAGGAGAGTATCACACCATTTAAATTTCACATAATAAACACTTATTCCTATGAATCATAAAAAGAAGTCTGTTTAAAAACAATACTTGGCTAGACCTGTTCAGGCTGGGCAGTAGTATCCCATGCGGTGTCCACTTCCCAAACACTGCCCACGGGTTCCCTGTCCCACCCTTGGGGGCTGGCCCTCCTGGAACACACACAGACAGGTGCACACACCACTCCAGTGTAGTGAGGACCTCTCCCTCGCAGGCCCACTGGGCACAGCATGGTGAGGGCTACTTCAGGGTGTCTGGGCAACAAGCAGGTGTTTTCTAATAGGGGAAACTAAGGCTGACTAAGCTGACTTGTGACTCCAAGATTTTCACTCTGAAGTACTCACAGAGAAACCCACAGTCACAGGTGGCTGCTGTGACACCAGGATTAGGCACACAAGGTCAGATCTAGGCCTTGGGAAGATGACCTGCCTCTCCAACAACATCTTCCCACTTCCATAGATGTAGATGGCAAATGTGGCTGAGGCTGAGTGGCATACCCCGGCCCGCTTCTTTTTTCTCTGAGCTGCCATGGTGACTACATTTTTAAAATGCCACTGAACTAGGTCCTGGGACTGGATAGGTCCCGCCCAGGGTGAAATGGGCAGAGATGGTATGTGCCACTTCCCGGCCAGGCCCCAAAGCCCCCCACCAGAACCTCCCCACCTTCTTTGCCCTCTACCAGCTCAGTCCAAGTGGGCAGGTGGCCTCAGAAGGCAGGAAGTTAAGTGACCTGCCCTAGTTCACACCACTAATATTAGAAAGAATCAAATCCAGAAAGATCGTAGCTATAGTCTCTACATATATTCAACCAGAAAGCATGAAATGAGCACCTACTGTATGCTCTATCCCTTGCTAATGCCAGAGGATCTGGGGATGTGCCTTGCCTCAGATGGAAGGAACCTGGTTCCCTGAATCACTGCATGCAAGATAGGCTCCTAGGGAGACTTTATGGAGTAGGAGATGAACTCATACTGCCTTTGAAGGATTATATCTCGGGGGGGGGGGGGGGCTCATTTTTTACGGCAGTTGGCATTGGTTTCATAAGGAAATGCCGGAAATGAGCAGACCAGGCCTGCTCTTGGGTCAGGCCCTCGGCAGGTACTCAGGGAAGGGTCCCTTCTTCCCTCCTGCGATGTCTCCTGCGATGTCTTCCCTCCCACGATGAAGAAAGCTTTTCTAAAAACTTCAATATCAAACAAAACATTCATTTATATTTTAAAAACCATTTCCTTCAGGCCTTCTTGTGAGAAACCAGTTTCCAAAGGGCTGGGGGAAGGACTGGTTAATTATTTTACGGAATTACAATCATCATGGAAAACAGTATGGAGGTTCCTCAAAAAATTAAAAATAGAATTATAAGATCCAGCAATTGCCCCAAAGGAAATGAAATCAATCCATGGAAGAAACACCTGCACGCCTATGTCCCCCACTCCTTATTCACAACAGCCACCATGTGGGTCATCCTAAGTGACCATCAGTGGTCACTTACCAACATACCCACGACACAATGCTAGTTGGACTTTAGAAAGAAGGAAACCCTGTCATTTGCAGCAACATAGACGGACCTGGAGGACATTGTGCTGAGTGAAATAAACCAGGGGCAGGAAATGTGATCTCACTTACATATGGAATCTAAAACAAGTCATGTTCACAGAAACAGAGACTGGAAGGTCACCAGGGGCTAGATGGGGTGTGGAGTGAGGACTGGGGCTCTATTGGAACAATTAACTTATATACAGATTGTGGAAGTCACCTGGCTCTGCTCTGGACACAGGGCAGAGCTGTCAGGGCCAGCTGAGGACAAGAGCCTACACCTCTCTCCCAGCTCCTTCCAAGTGTCCTCAGGGATAGAGGGACCAGTAAAGGGAGTTGGGAGAGGCCCTGCCTGCCACAAACCTACCTGCCTGAGCCCCAGCCTTGCCCAGGCCCCCCATCCCCCAGGAAGCTATATCCACAAGAGGCCTAGGACTGGCTGGAAATGGCCGTGGCCAATACCCGCCTGCCTCACAATGCCCAGGTACTGTGCTGAGCAGCAGGGGAGCCACCTCTGCGGCCACCGCTCCAGACCTGACCGGCTGATGGGGACCCAGGCAGCCCTCACCCTCCTCAGCCTCCCTTACCCGACAAATAGGACTCTATAAAAATAGTGCTGCCTTCCCTGTGGTGGTGAAGGTGGACAGGCGGCTGCATAGGAGGACCCAGAGGCACACAGACATGATAAATGGTTAGTAACCACCAGCGTCCACTGCTAGACCCCACTACAGATTAGAATACGGAAGCCCAGGGGTTAAGTGACCTGCCCTAGTTCACACCATCAATATTAGAAAGAGTCAAATCCAGAAAGATCATAGCTATAGTTTCTGCATATATTCAACCAATAAGCATGAAATGAGCACCTACTGCATGCTCTGCCCCTTACTAATGCCAGAGGATCTGGGGATGCCAATATGAAAAACACAGCCATTGCACTCACCCAAGTGAGAGAGGGCACATTCTCATACTTCCTGGGGACAGGGCAGCTCTATGATGGGGTTGCTGCTTGTAGGAGCCTGGGGCGCCCCCGACTGCTGCAGCCTTAGGTTCACCCAGCACATGGACAGACAGCCTCCCGAAGGAGGGGACCTCTGAGGGCCTAGAGAGCAAGTCCAGGATACTCAGGCAGCGGGGCAAAGGGAACAGCTTCTGTCAAGGCCTGGAAGGGAAAGTCAGTGCCCTGTGCTCAGAGGACTTGGAAGAGGCTTGGGGTTGGGGGGGGGATTTAGAATTGGAGGACAGAAATGAGACAGCAGGAGATCTTGGGGGAGTGGTTTATACCCCAACGGAGGGCAAAGGGAACGCAGTGAAAGTATCAGGAAGCTCACAGGGTGGGGAATGAGTGGAGGGGCAGGACCTAAAACTGAGGGGCTCATAAGATCCACAACCAGCCCAAATGGGGCCTTTGTCACGGGCCGGGTACTCTCTGGAGGACACTGGGCTCATGTGTCACCAAGAGCATAGAGGAAACAGGGCGGGGCACGGTGGGGACTCCCCAAGAGAAGTCAGAGAGGGGCCTTGCAGGCGCAGCCTGTGCACATACTGGCAAGCGCGTCCCCCTTCTCTCTGGAGCCTCCGACTGGGCGGGACAGATAGGCATGGGACAGGGCACTACAATGTCTGCAGAGCCAGACAGGCGTCCTATCTTCCCTGCACATCTGCCATGCTCACCCCTGTGGGTCCTCCCCTTCCTTCTGAACTCCATAGCTGGACCCACACAGTTGTGATTCTGGGGTGCCAGAGTGTTCCCCAGGACAAATGCCCTAAAAGACGAAATCTTCCTGGGGACCGAAAGCATTCCCATGAGGGGGACTGCCCACAAAGCCTCACCCCTAGACCAGCCCAGGCCTGGCCGAGGGAGATACTCTTTGATGCCCACTGGCCCTGGCAGAGTCAGGAGCACCCCAGGCTGAGTCTTTCCCACAGCACCGAGAATAGGAGGGAAGAAGCAGTTCCACCAGCGGCCAGAGGCAGGTGAGGCTCAGAGGACAGGCAGAAGAGTGAGGCCTCCAGGCCCCTCTACAGCAGCAGCACCCTGCCCTGCCAGCCAGAGCCACTAACTGCTGCCTGCACCCTGGCTGCTGTGCTGGATACTGGGCCCCTAGACCTCCAGGCTTCTGATCCTGCCCACTTCCGTCAGGCCTGGCAGCAGATCTTTCCAGACCTGGGACATGAAGCCATCTTCCTAAACCTTCACCTTTAACCGAGAACTGAGCCTGACATCCAGAACTACCTATCTGGTTAGCTGGAGACCTCGGCCGCTCTGGGGCTCTGGCATTGCTAACCCAGCTGCAGGCACTTAGCACTGGAGAGCCCCAGTCACACCTGGAATGGAACAACACCCAGCATTTTCCTGATGAACAAGGCTTTTGACTGCGATTTGATCGGGCATTTGTGTTTTCTGAAACACAGACCGTGAACATCAGAAATGCAGCGTTTACCTAAATTATGTGCGATTATTTTGATTCAGAACTATATAACCTGATTGTCAGGTGCAGACGGCATTTTCAAAGCTGAAATAACAGACTTCTTGTGGCCTTATTTACAACAGGACACTGTCTGGGGACAGCTTAAAATAACAGACATCCAAACACCAGACAATCTCTGCAAGGCTGGGAAGGCTAGTGACACAGTAGGTGGACTGTTTGCCACTGAGAGGAGTGGGAGATTTTGAAAAATTCACACGTTCAGGAGACTCCTTCTAAGTTGTAAATGCTGTCTGGACACAAGCAATGGTGGGGAACTCAAGTACCTATGAGCCCGGGAAAGGGAGTCGGGGAGGGAGAAATTGATTCAGGTAAACACCAGCAATTCTGCAGCCGCAAATGATGATGATAAATGTAGGGTACTGAGAAATGGCAGCGTCTGAAAGGGTGGAAGGAACTGGAGGAGGAAGATCTCGGAGTGGGTGACCCTGTGCACCCAGCCCAGCTCCTTGTCTACAGAGCAGTGTCTAGACAGAGCAGCATGGAGCCAGGTGAGAGGCCCGAGGAGCCAGCTTCCAGATGCGGCTTTTCACGGCTTGGAGGCTCCGCCTCGCTGTCTGTATTTGACTGGTACCCACTTCCCGAACTGGAATGTTGGCCCAGGGTAGTCATGCCCACCCCTAGCCAGGTGCCCACCACACAGGAGGCTCCCCTCAGATGATCGTTAAATGCTGAGTTCATAAATACAGGAATGAAGCCAGGGACCAATGACCGTATTAAGAGCGAATATGGGCACACCAAATGGCAAATGCAGAATTGATCTGCCTGCAAGGACCTCAGCTCATCTAGGTGCTCTGAAGACAGACAAGTGGGGAGCAATCAGCTTTCACTAGATTTCTGTACGATGGAGCGGAGATGCTATGTCCTCGGCAGCCCAGGGACAGGCACATGCCCTGTCTTGGCTTAGCCCCTGGTGGTCCCCTTACCTCGCAGATGTTCTCAGCTGAAGGGATGGAAGCCAATCCTGTCCGGGAGCCTTGAAGACACTGTGGGTATGAATGCTTCCGGAAAATCCCACAGCAAGTCTGTATAGGTGGGGGCATCTGTGTTCGTGCAGCAGCAGAGCAGGGCCCATGAGGACATTTGCCCCTTTTTTCTGGCTCAATTTACCCACTTCTGAGGCTGAGGATAACCCTGGGGTCCCAAGCAGAGCTCTAGGACCCAGCTCAGAGTTCTCTCTATGCCAGGGGTGGGGCCTTCACCACAGACTGCATAGCTGTGGCCACTGCTATGAGTCTTGCTGAGCTTTGGGGGCTGGAAATGATCCCTGGGTGACAGCAGAAAGGATGGCCTAAACTGAAGGACTTGCCTGGTGAGGGCCAACAGCTGGCCCTCAGCCCTCACCGGAGACAACGGCAGACCAACTGCTAACTCATCACCACGCTCCTGGCTGCTAGGACCGTGTCAATTTCAGAATCTCAGCACAGCACCCAGGGACCTAGATCACCTCCCCAGAGCCTGTCCACCATCTCCCTACCAGGCTGCTGCGGGCAATAATAAGGAGGAAGCATCAAACTTGCTGGTGAGCATGAAGCTCTGCCCCGGATTTCTGTTTCTTTGTTCCTTTGCAGAATCAGGCTATGCCTAGGGTCTACAAAGGGAAATTTTAATAGAATCACGGCAAGCCTGGGAAATAATACCATTCGCAGTGACCCCTAATTAAAGCATAGACAGTGCACAGCCAGAACCCCTCGGTGCCGTAGCTGCTGGGGCTTAATTGAGAGAAAGAGAATGCAGAGAAGAAGACAGCCCAGCAGCCTGGGTTGGGGGAAGCTGCGGCCCACGACACAGCCCATTGCTGTTCTGCTAGGCTAGCAGCTATGGATATTAACACACGGCTTCCTCTCAGCTGGCAATCCCCAGATGGCAAAGGTGCAGAGGCCACTGTGTGCAGCCTGGTTTCTCCAGTAGTGGCAAAGGAGACAGAATTTAAACACTTTCGTTTTCATATTTTTCCACACAGTTCACATTGTAGCCAACAAGCCACACCAGGTATTGGTGGTGGAGATGATTCTTGGGGCAGCCAGGAGGAAGCTGAGGGCAGGTGCAGGTCTGGGTCCTGGGTTCAAGAACACTCTGTGCCTCTCCCCAGCAGTGCTTCATCCAAGCACCACCCCTTCCCCTATACAAAGGGAAACATGGCCCACACTATGGTCCCACTGGTGATTAAGTGGATGGAGCAAAGGTAACAGTGTGGGGAAATAGAACTTCAATTTATTACCAGGAAAAGGACCCTCAGCTGTGCTATGTCAGTGGGCTTCTTGGTTCGGGGAGGGGCCCTGCTGTGGTCCCCAGGCCCACACGAGGAGGGTGAGTCTGGGAGGGAGGACAGTGAGCCTTTGTGGGGAGGCATGAGCTGGGGGTGCACTGGGGAAGGGAGCCCCTGGACACAGAGAGCCTGCAGCCTCAGCCTGTTGGGGCTGGCAGGAGGCTGAACAGGGATCCCTCTCCCCAAAAGATCTGTCCACATCCCCATCGGAACTTCAGAATGTGACCTTATGTGGAAAACATGTCTTTGCAGATGTACTTAAGCATCTTAGTGATGAGATCATCCTGATGATCTTAGCAGGCCCTAAATCCAGTGATGTGTGTCCTCACAGGAGACAGAGAAGGGGAGGACGCAGGAGAAGGCAGTCACGGGAAGGTAGCGCACAAACACTTGGCACCCCCAGAAACCCCAGAAACTAGAGGAGACTGGGAAATATCTTCCTCTGGAAGCTTAAGGAGGGCCCGGCCCTGTGGACATCTTGACTATAGACTTCTGGACTCCGGAACTGTAAGAATAAATTGCTGTTGGTTTAAGCCATCAAGTTCGAGGTACACTGCTATGGCAGCCATGGAAAATGACCCTGGGGCTCAATGTTGCCCATGCTCTCAACTGGGGCAAAGGGAACAACTTGGCCTCAGGTCCTGGCAGGGCTGGGTGCTGAGGGCACTTAATGGAAGCCCCCATGAGCAGTGCTCGGCCCAGCCCCACATGCAGTGGAGATGGGCAGTCAGCCCCCCTGGCTTTGCACGCCTGTGTGAGCACCAGGAGCAGCACATGGGGACCTGGCTGGCTGTGGGATGGCACCTGGGCCAGCAAGGGCAGGGCCAACAGAGGGCCCCATAGACTGCATGGGGTCCTAGTGCCTGGTGTCAAGGGCATGAGGGGCATCAGTGGAAGGACGTCCAAACACTTCCTCCCATTAATGGCAACCCCAAGGCCATGCTGTGGGTAATGGCTGGGTCTGTCTGCAGGGCCTGGTAACAGCATGGCTATAGGACGGTGGCCATGAAGGTGAGGTGGCCGTGATGAAGAAAGGCACTCTGTTCCCCACAGCTGGGTGGGGCAGTCCCCTGTGGTGAGAATTAAGGGAGTGGGAGGGTCCCTGATCCCAGAGCCAGCCCTTTCCCTGGCTGACCCAGCACCTCTTCTGACCCAGCACCTCTCCCATCTCCTCTGGAGCCCCTGGACTCTTACAGGATCTCCCAGCCCTCAAAGCTGCTTCGTGTACTTCCAGTGGGGCGCTGCACCCACCCTGCCAGAGTACAACTGAGGCCAGTGAGTCCCCGACCTGGAAAACTTGGGATTTTCCATTGTTAGAAGTAAGGAAGAGCTATCAGGGACACATGGGAGGAGGTGGCTTCCTGCAGGCCAGGAGGAAGACAGGAGGTAGGCAGAGAGACCTGGGGCCTGCAGTGAGGACAGACCAGCAAAGCTAACCTGCTGTAGGTGAGGTGGCCTCAGGAGCGCCAGAGTGGCCCCAGTGGAATGAGGACACCATGGAGGTGGCTCCAGGGCCTCTTGGCTGGGATGGCTTAGGTGTCCTGCCTGGGGCCTATCCTACTCAAAGCAGCATGCTCCTGGTAACTTGGGGTTCACGTGACCATAAGACACAGCTGTCAAGAGAGGGGAGGGACAAGCAGGATCGGACTAGACTACGATGTAACCAGGGGACTGAGAGCTGCTTGTGGCCTCAGGAGGGCTGTAGGGCCCCAGACATGAGCAGACGAGTGGGCATGCCCATGTATAGTGGGACTCCAGAAGTGTCTATTCAACAAACTCCCTGACCTTGAACAGGCCTGGTGCCCCTGCAGAAACCAAGTAGACAGGGTCCTGACACTGTAGGGAGTGGGGGGTGGGGGGTGAGGCAGGGCTTGCAGCCAGGCCACACAACATGCACACATGCAAATGGAGGAGGGAGAAAGAAGGCTTCAGGGGCCAGCAGAGAGGCAGCTGGGGGTCGTGAAGATGACCTTAGGTGGGACGCTAATCATTTAATTTGTAAAGGCCCTTCCAGCTCAGAATTCTCTAATATAAAGATAGAATCTTTTATTTTTTTGAGATAATTTTCTTTTTATTTTTTTAGAATGCACCAAAGACATTCGCATTTTTTTTTTTTTTTATTAAATCATAGCTGTGCACACACACACAAAAAGATAGAATCATTATGGTTTTTCCTTTTAAATTGGGGTCCCAGCAGAGGAGGTTAAAAAGCAAGGGAAACCCACGCAGAGCTCCACAAGGGCCGAGGATTTCACGTTCCTGGGATTTCCACACCATCGGCAGCACTTCCTGGCCAAAGCCCTATGTTTCCTTATAATCCCACACTCTTTTTGTTCCACAAACCTCACTAAAGCCTGGCTTCCCCGTGACAACGTTCCTGCCTACAGCAACCTCGCCTTGATCCTAAGTAGGCCACTGCAGCCCAGCTCCACTCTGTTAGGTAATGAGTGGGGCCGCATCTATGGTGCATCTTATAATGGGTACAGGCGATTGCACTAATGTACACAGCTATGATTTAATAATAAAAAATTTTAAAAAAAGGATATGGAATAATTGGGATTCCCAAACACTAATGGTGGAACTATAAATTTGTGCAATGAGTCTGGAAAACTTTTTGGCAGTATATTAAGGCTGAACTTACATCTTCCTACAACTCAGCAATTCTAATCCTAAGCATATACCTACAGAAATCAATATACCATCACGTGTCATGTAATAATGGGAATTTGTTCTGAGAAATTCATCATCAGGTAATTTTATTATTGTGCAAACATCATAGAGTATACTTATACAAACCTAGATAGAAGTCCGTACAGCATATTATGGTACAGGGTATTACAGGCAATTGTAACACTATGGTAAGAATTTGTATATCTAAACGTTATGGCAACATAGAAAAGATATAGTAAAAATATGGCATTATAAAAAAAGAGAAAGAAACAAAGAAAATTCATAAAATATGAGGGAGATAAACTTGATAGTATGCGGGTCACTTTGGTTTCCTGACTTGAGAAATATGGAAATGTGTAAGTCGGGTGACAGACACAGCAGCCTTCGTGGGAATGCTGTGATTCTCAACATCTCTCTATCCATCATCTCGGAAAATATATTGGGATTTAGTGGTGATCCACTTGCGAGGTGCCAGCGGCTGTGGGAGGGTTTGTGAGAGTACATTACAGGGCCTTTGAGAGGGATAATTCTAAAAGGCCTCTCATCATATGTTGATTTTTATTGCACTATTTTCTAGGAAACACTAGGAAAGCCAAGAAAGGTAAAAACACTTAAAACGCTTGAAAAAATAAGTTGGAAAACAATCTTTGTAGATATACCGTATATACTCGAGTATAAGCCAACCCCCTTAATTTTACCCTAAAAACTGGGAAAACTTAGTGACTCGAGTATAAGCCGAAGTGGAAAATGCAGAAGCCACTGGTAAATTTCAAAAATAAAAATATATACCCAAAACAATTACAATAATTGAGGAATCAGTAGGTTAAATGCTTTTCAATATTTATTGCTAAAGAAAAACTGTAAACTAGCAACAACTTTAAA
>CAUYPK010040765.1:0-36485 GCA_963574355.1 Loris lydekkerianus | reverse complement strand
AAAGGTAATATATACTTGGTTTTGTGTAATTTTGTTAGTGAATAGACCCTAGTGAGTGGGGGTTTCTAAAGTGCTGTTTAATCTTTTTTTTTTTTTTTTTTTTTTTTTTTTTTGAGGCAGAGTCTCAAGCTGTAGCCCTGGGTAGAGTGCCGTGGTGTCAGCTCACAGCAACCTCAAACTCTTGGGCTTAAGCGATTCTCTTGCCTGAGCTTCCCAAGTAGCTGGGACTGTAGGTGCCCACCATAACACCCGGCTACTTTTTTGTTGCAGTTTGGCTGGGACTGGGTTTGAACTCACCACCCTTGGTGTATGTGGCCAGCGCCCTGCCAACTGAGCTATGGGTGCCGCCCTGTATACTCCTATTTTTGAGTGCGTTAGTCCTTGGTATTTTGAGAGCATGTCATAATCCTTCCATCAGCGTCCAGGGAAAGCTCCTTTATGGAACTTTTTTTCTTCTCATATTCCATCATCATAGTAGCAGTTAGTCTCAGTATTCTAATGACGATAGTCTGAGAGATATTTCCTTGGAATGACTCTACTGGCTGCTGTTAGAGAGTTGGTGAGGATGAGTGGAGTTGAAAAATGTGAAGAGAACTGCTTCCTGTTTGCTTCAACAGGAGGTATGTGATTAGGTAATTGATACTCCTAAGAAGAGGATTGTCCTGGTCCACTTCAAAGATTGGAGTTGCACTTTTTTGTCTCCCTAGAGATGTCTAGGGGTATGCATAGCCCTGTTTTTCTCCCTTTTAATTTTTTTCCACTACCATTATGTCAGAAGGACTTAGCCACTCTAGTAAAATGTTAGAGGCGGAAGAAAAAACTGAAATGGATTCAGGGGCTCTATAGACAGAGAACAGTCTAATGCTGAAAATGTAAGAGATCTTTTCTGGCAATGATGAGGTAGTTTAGGATCTTAGATTTCTGAATATGACTTAAGTAACACAAATGAACAGATTTTTCCCCATTTCCCTACCCAAGTACAGGTAGCTCCAACATAACTTCCGTATATACTCGAGTATAAGCTGAGTTCTTCTGGCACAAAATTTGTGCCGAAAAACCTGAACTCGGCACAAATTTTGTGCCGAAAAAACTCGGCTTATACTCGAGTATATAGGTGAGTTCTTTGTTTTGCCAATTGCTGATCAGATTTTATAAACCTAGAAGTTCTATTTCTATAGTTATAGAAGTTGCTTTCTTCACTAATATTAGTATTTAGATGTGTCTTTTTTTTTTTTTTTTTTTTTTTTTTTGAGAGTGAACGTCCTTATGTCGCCCTTGGTAGAGTGCTATGGTGTCACAGCTCACAGAAACCTCCAACCAGTGGGCTTAAGTGATTCTCTTTCCTCAGCCTCCCAAGTAGCTGGGACTACAGGCACCTGCCACAATGCCAGGCTATTTTTTGGCTGTAGTTATCATTGTTGTTTGGCAGGCCTGGGCTGGGTTTGTCAGTTCCGGTATATGTGGCTGGCGCCCTAGCTGCTGAGCTATAGGCACTGAGCCTTTTTTTTTTTTTTTTTCTTTTTGAGACAGAGTCTTACTTTGTCACCTTTGTTAGAGTGCTGTGATATCATAGCTCATGGCAATCTCAAACTTTTGGGCTCAAGCAATTCTCTTGCCTCAGCCTCCCAAGTAGCTGGGACTACAGGCACCTACCATAGTGCCTGGCTATATTTAGAGATGGGGTCTTGCTCTTGCTCAGGCTGGTCTCAAACCAGTGAGCTCAAACAATCCACCTGCTTCAGTCTCCCAGTGGATGTGTAATTCTTGCTTAAGTTTTATGTTATTTAGCCAGAGTGACAGTCCTCCCCCTTTATTTTCTACCTTTTCCTCCCCAACCCTCTCCCCAAAATAACAGAAAACATGAAAGAATTAAAGGAGCCTAGGCAGCGCAAAGACAACAGGCGCCCAGATCTGGAAATCTATAAGCCTGGCCTTTCTCGACTAAGGAACAAATCTAAAATCCAGGAGCCCTCTGTGAGTGAGGAATTTAAGGATGAAGTTGTTAATGACAGAGATTCTTCTGCTGTTGGAAATGATACACAACTCATTAAAGATGCCTGCAAGGAACTGGACAACCAGCAGCAGAATGGGCCTATAAACCCAGAAAACAATCACAGACAGGAGTCCTTTTCTAAGATTGCTGGACAAGAGGATCGAAGTCTAAGAATTATTAAGAGAACAAAGAAACCGGACCTGCAGATCTATCAGCCTGGACGGCGTTTGCAGATAGTTGCCAAAGAATCGCCTAGCCGGGTAGACGAGGAAGAAATCCTTAGCCAGGTAGAACAACTGACAGTAGAGGAAGATGAATGCAGGGGAAATGCTGTGAAAGAAGAAGTCATGAATAAACCAGACAGAGCAGGCAGAGAGAAGAGTCCAAATGGTGACAGAGTAAGGGCTGGAAAGGGAGAAAAAGGAAAGAGGATTGAAAAAGTGGAGGGGATGAAGAAAGCAAATGATGACCTAGCCCAGGGGAAACCTGGTTCTGCAAAGCGTTACTCTCGTTCAGACAAACGAAGGAACCGTTACCGCACTTGCAGTACTAGCTCAGCTGGTAGCAACAACAGTGCTGAGGGAGCTGGCCTTGTTGATAATGGATGCCGCCGTCGCCGACAGGATAGGACCAAGGAGAGGCCACGGCTGAAGAAGCAAGTATCTATGTCCTCAACTGACTCCTTAGATGAGGACAGAATTGATGAGCCCAATGGATTAGGACCCAAGAGGAGCTCAGAAAGGAAGAAACATTTAGAAAGAAACTGGTCTGGCCATGGGGATGGTGAGCAGAAAAGCAATGGTAAAGAGAATCGAGGCACTCTTCGTGTCACTTTTGATGCAGAAACCATGAACAAAGATTCTCCCATGGTGAGGTCCACCAGGGAGGATGTGGATAGGATAAAGCCCGACAGAGGCTCAAGCAGTGGGGGCCAAGTCTCTGAGAAACAGGAGTGCAAAAACCTAAAACAAGAACTTCGGGGTCGTGGTCGAGGCATTCTGGTGCTGCCTGCCCATACCACCTTATCTGTCAATTCAGCAGGTTCTCCAGAGTCTGCACCTTTGGGACCTCGGCTTTTGTTTGGATCTGGTAGTAAGGGATCTCGGAGTTGGGGCCGTGGAGGCACCACTCGCCGATTGTGGGACCCAAATAATCCTGATCAGAAACCTGCTCTAAAGAGTCAGGTGCCCCAGCTACATTTCTTGGACACTGATGATGAAGTCAGCCCTACGTCTTGGGGTGACTCACGCCAGGCCCAAGCATCTTACTATAAGTTTCAAAATTCTGACAACCCCTATTATTACCCCCGGACACCACCAGGCCCTGCCTCTCAGTATCCCTATACAGGTTATAACCCTCTACAGTATCCAGTGGGTCCTACCAATGGTGTGTACCCAGGACCTTACTATCCAGGCTACCCAACTCCATCAGGACAGTATGTGTGTAGCCCTCTCCCTGCCAGCACCATGAGTCCTGAGGAGATAGAGCAGCATGTGAGGAACATGCAGCAACAGGAGCTACATAGGCTTCTCCGGGTGGCCGACAACCAGGAGCTGCAGCTCAGCAACCTGCTTTCCAGGGATCGAATTAGTCCTGAGGGCCTGGAGAAGATGGCTCAACTCAGGTATGGTGTGTTCTATTCTGGGTAGCGGGGAATGGGGATAAGCTAGAGATGTACAGATGCTGATGACTGAGGAAGGTAGAAATGCTTTAGCTGAGCCACTGGGTGTTATCTTTCTTTTACATTGATTTTTATAAGGAAAAGGTAGTTGGAAAAAGAACAGAAGTTTTGTTTCTAGTCTTAGAAATGGTTACGCTTCCTGCTTTTTCTTTAAGAAAAAAATCTATCCTTGAGGGAACATGGAATCTCAAAATGGAAAGGGAAAAGACTTTCTTGGGTGCCAAGAAATGAACAACATGTAACTTGTAGTGAAGATCTTATTTCAGCTGTTAAATTTAGGTGAAGACATATGGGGAAAAACTATTTTCCTAGGCATAACTGTCTTTAACATGACATTCTGCTGTGCAGAGTGGAAACTAGAGTGAATAGCATACCTGGTCACATTTTTGATTTCTTCCCAAGGGAGGTGGTTAATTTGCAGGAAGCACATATTTTGGGTCTAGCCTTTCCTATGGTGTATTTGGAGCTAGAAGTTGCATGTATTTTATTCCAGAGCTGAACTGCTGCAGCTATATGAGCGCTGTATTCTATTAGATATTGAGTTCTCTGATAATCAGAATGTGGATCAGATCCTGTGGAAGAATGCTTTCTATCAGGTGATTGAGAAGTTCAGGCAGCTTCTCAAGGATCCGAATGTTGAGAACCCAGAACAGATTCGGAACAGACTTTTGGAGCTCTTGGATGAGGTAAACTGTCATCTTTTTGTCCTCAGGATAAAGGCCTCACCACCCTATAGTTGTGATACTTTTTACCACCTGAAATGCTATATTTTAGAATAGAACATTGATACAAAACTATGCTCTTTTCTTGGGTTCTAGGCCTACTATACCCCTGTTGTTTCCTTGGGATGCTAATTTACTGACAATTGGAATTCATTTTGAGCTTGAAAGCTTTCTGAACGATTTGACCTAGGAGAGAGAGAGAGAGAGAGAGAGAGAGAGAGAGAGAGAGAGAGAGAGACACACAATGTGTGTGTGTGTGTCATATCATTAAAACTATGGAGGCTTATTCTGTGAATTCCCTTGTCAAGTTGGTGGCCACTAAATACTATATGTGCCTCCCTTTACACAGATGTCTGAGCATTAACAGAATTGTGAAAGGGTCATTTGCCCCAGGTTGGTGGGTATATTGGATCAGAATAGATTGATTCAGTCATTTCTTGTTTTCTTTCTATCAGGGGAGTGACTTCTTTGATAGTTTGCTTCAGAAGCTGCAGGTTACTTACAAGTTTAAACTGGAGGACTACATGGATGGTCTTGCCATTCGCAGCAAGCCGTTACGCAAGACAGTAAGCCAGCTTTTCTATTTATCTTAAATTTATTTGTCCATTCAGCAGGCATTATCTATTGTTATGTCCTAGGCACTGTGCTGGATATTGAAGATAACAGAGTGAAAGGTACAGTTCAGTGAGCAATAGGGAGATTAAACCAACAGTTGTAATGTCATAAGTGCTATGATAATAGTATATGCTGAGTGTTGAGAGAAATAGAGAAAAGTGGATCTGACTAAGGTTGGTGGGGTCAGAAACTGTCAGACTGAGTCTTGAAATATGAGTTTGAAGGTGGGAGGGGCAGTTTAGACAGCAGGAGAAAACCAGGAGTTGTTGGGAAAGTACAAGAAGTTCAGTATGAACCGGGCATGATGGCTCATACCTATAATACTAGTGAGACCCTATCTCTACTAAAAATAGAAAAACTGAGGCAAGAAGATCACTTGAGCCCAAGAGTTGGGGGTTGGTGTGAGCTATGATGCCACGGCACTCTATCCTGGGCAAAAGCTTGAGACTGTCTCAAAAAAAAAAAAAAGTTCAATGTGGTAGGGGCTACATCAGAATCTCTTATATGCCATGCTGAAAGTTTGGACTTCATTCTGAAAGTATTATAGAGCTATTCATTGATTTTCAGCAAATGGTTAAGATAGATTTGTTCTTAGAACCAATCACTGGCAAATTGGTGGGTTTAGATGGGAGTTGGGCGGGATTAGAGGTGGAGTAGTCAAGTTGTAGGTATGAGCTAAGATAGAGATAGTGGAGGTGGAAAAGAAGAGACCAGATTGGAAAGATACAAAGGAAATAGAACTGAATTGCTGGCTATGAGGGATGAAATTGGAGGTATGAGGAGTCTGGATTATCTCCCAGTTTGTGGCCAAGGGGAGTGGCTACAAAGGAAGAGGTTGGCTCATGTTTGGATATACTTAGGTGGAGGTGTCCAGCAGGAGCTTGAAAATGAACAAATGAATATTCTAGTCTGGACATCAGGAGAAACCTGAGCTGGTGATAATAGATTCAAGAGTCATCATTGTGGCCATTTCGTGGATGCTGGGTAAGGTAGAGTAACAATGGGACTCCGACCAGAAGGGCGCGGGAAGCGGGAAGATCCACTGGAGCATGAGGACTTGAGCCTCTGCACTTTAACTCCGGATTTCAAAATGCATCGTGATTCCTATCCGTTGGAGTGTAAGGTTTATGTAGGTAATCTTGGAAACAATGACAACAAGATGAATTGGAATGGACTTTTGGCTATAATGGACCATTCCGAAGTGTGTGGGTTGCTAAAAACCCTCCCAGCTTTGCTTTTGTTGAATTTGAAGATCCTCAAAACGCAGCTGATGTTGTCCAAGAGCTAGATGGAAGAACGCTATGGGGCTGCCATGTGAGAGCGGAACTGTCCAATGGTGAAAAAAGAAGCAGAAATTGTGGCTCACCTACCTCTTGGGGTCGTCGCCCTTGAGATGATTATCATAGGAGGGGTCTTCCACCTTGCCGCAGATCTCCAAAGATGAGAAACTTCTCTTGCAGCCGGAGCAGGTCCCTTTCCAGAGATAGGAGAAGAAAGAGATAACTGTCTTGGGAGAGAAATCATAAGCCCTCCCAATCCTTCTCTAGGTCTCGAAGCTGATCCAGGTCAAGTAAAGGGAAAGAGAAGACCAGTTTTTTTGTTTTTATTTTTTTGGCCAGGGCTGGGTTTGAACTCGCCACCTCCGGCATATGGGGCTAGTGCCCTACTCCTTTGAGCCACAGCTGCTGCCCGAGAAGACCAGTTTGCAAGAGAAGTGGTGTACAGGAGATAACTTCATTTGGCAGGAGTATGTACAGAAATTTCAAGTTTTGTTTGAGACTGCATAAGCTTAGTGCATTTTTAAGATATGTTAGCTGTTCAAATTTGTTTGTCTCTTGGAACAGTGACACAAAAGTATAATTTGCTATGGTTTGATACAGATCATATGAGGCATGTAATACCAAGAATTGTTACTTTATGATGTTTCCTTAAGCAAAATTGAATTTGCTTTGAACTTTAGTTTTGCATAGGCTGATGATAAACCTCTAAATCCTGAAAACAAACAAGCAAAAAAAAAGAGTCATCATTGTATAGATAGTAGTTGATGCAGATACTGGGATGCTGGGAAGACTGGTCAGAGAGGGAGGATCAGATTTCAAGGTGGAGGTGGGTAAAATTGCCATGTACTATAGACAAATGTTAAGGCTACTAAAAAGTGTCCATTGGATTAGATGACCTTATTAAGAGTTAATTTAGGCCAGGTGAGGTGGCTTATACCTGTAACCCTAGCACTCTGGGAGACCAGTGTGGGAGGATCGCTGGAACTCAAGAGTTTGAGACCAGTTTGAGCAAGAGTGAAACCCCATCACTACAAAAAATAGAAAGCTTAGCTGGGAATGGTGGCATGCACCTGTGGTTGCAGTGATATGTTACTCAGGATGCTGAGGCAAGAGGATAGCTTGAGCCTAGGACTTTAAGGTTGCAGTGAACTATGATCATTCTAACTGGATGACAGAAAACTAGATTTTGTCTCACACACGCAAGAAAGGAGTTAATTGGAGAGGGTAGAAGGCAGATTGTAATGAAGAGAGGTAAGGCTATAGAGATAACGAAAGAGTAATATAACTCATTCTTTTTTTTAATTTTTATTTTTTTTTTGAGGTAGAGTCTCACTCTGACCCTGGGTAGAGAGCATGGTGTTGTAGCTCACAGCAACATCAAACTCCTGGGCTCAAGCGATTCTCCTGCCTCTACCTCCCAAGTTGCTGGGACTACAGGTGCTCGCCACAACTCCCGGCTATTTTTTGGTTGCAGCTGTTGTTGTTTGGCAGGCCCAGGCTGGATTCGAACCTGCCAGCTGAGGTGTATGTGGCTGGCGCCTTACCTGCTTGAACCACAGGTGCCAAGCCAAAGTTTGTGTTTCTTGGGTAGCCTACTAACTGATTGTTTTTCTTGAAGGTGAAATATGCCTTGATCAGTGCCCAGCGATGTATGATTTGCCAAGGAGATATTGCTAGATATCGGGAGCAAGCTAACGATACAGCAAACTATGGGAAAGCACGCAGGTATTTTTTTTACCTCTAGTTCATTATTCTTTTCCCTGTGTAGCTTGTAGCCAAGCCCTATTAAGAGCAATGGACCACTTGAGCTGCCTCTCATATGGATGTCCTATAGGTATTCCTTTCGGTCCTTGTAGTCATGCTTTACCACTCTAGGATTACATGTAACACTCCAGCTTATGTCTTAAGTATTAGGGCTGTCAGGGTGAATTGGGGAAAAGCTGATATGAGCTAGCATTTTCTTCTTATTGTTTTTCTGTTCTAGTTGGTACCTGAAGGCCCAGCACATTGCTCCTAAGAATGGGCGACCCTATAACCAGTTGGCTTTACTGGCAGTGTATACGGTAAGAAATCTTGTGGCTTGAGGAAGTGTTTGGCAGGTAGTGGCTTAAAATGTGGAATTTTTTAGTATCAGTTGCTGAAGCTTCATTTCATCTGATCACAGAAGCCCAAAGAATATCCCCTTCTGGCTATTGCTCAAGTGGCTGAGGTGCCAGCCACATACTCCAGAGCTGGTGGGTTCAAATCCAGCCCGGGCCTGCCAATGACAACTACAATCAAAAAATAGCTGGGTGTTGTGACGGGTGCCTGTAGTCCCAGCTACTTGGGAAGCTGAGGCAAGAGAATCAATTAAGCCCAGGAGTTGGAGGTTGCTGTGAGCTGTGATACCAGAGCTCTCTACCAGGGTGACAGCTTGAGGCTTCATCTTAAAAAAAAAAAAAAAAGAATATCCCCTTCTATCTCCAATCCTCAGAGGTGAGTTGTCAGGAATCTCTTACGTTAGTTGACTCAGTGTTTTATCCATTCACTGTATTTAAATTACTAAGGGAATACTCTTGCTCTAGCCAGAATCACTCTTGGTTTCTGACCAGAGCTTTTTGCTCTGAATCTTGTCGTAATTCCCTTCTCTTCCCTTTCCTGTTGTACAAGGCTACTCATTTTAGAAGAAAGAAGGCTCCTTCTTCTTGTCTTTAAAGTCCTTACCTTGCCATAAGCAGTCAGATCTTTACTTCCTTTCCCCAGATCTTTTTTTTTTTTTTTTTTTTTTTGAGGCAGCGTCTCACTTTTGTTGCCCTGGATAGAGTGAGTACTGTGGAGTCATAGCTCACAGCAACCTCAAACTCTTGGGCTCAAGCAATGCTTTGCCTCAGCCTTCTGAGTAGCTGGGACTACAGGTGCCCACCACAACGCCTGGCTATTATTATTATTATTATTTTTTTTTGAGACAGGGTCTTGCTCTTGCTCAGGCTGGTCTCGAAGCTGTGAGCTCAAGCAATCCACCTGCCTCGACCTCCTAGAGGATTAGGATTATAGGTGTGAGCCACCACTTTGGCCCCCAGATCCTCTTATCCCTTTTAACTTTTCAGTTAAGCTATCTTCTTAGCAGAAGCACAGTAAGCACTAGATTGTACCTCTCTAGATTCTGTCAGTCTCTTCTAAATATGGCTCTGACAGAGAAATGGGCCTTTGGAACTTAGAGGGCTCCTAGGGAGGAAGCTGAATTGAAGAGGACATTTTGGGGGCTGGTGGTAGGTGTCAAAGGTTCAAGCATAAGAAGCAGCTAACATGCTCATTAGCAAGGAGAAAGCTTTTTTTTTTTTTTGAGACAGAGTCTCACTCTGTCACCCAGGCTAGTGTGCCATGGTATCATCCTAGTTCACAGTAACCTGAAACTCTTGGGCTTGAGCAATCCTATTGCCTTAGCCTCCTGAGTATCTGGGACTACAGGCGCCCACCACAATGCCTAGCTAATTTTTCTAATTTTAGTAGAGATGGGGTCTTGCTCTTATTCATGCTGGCCTAGAACTCCTGAGCTCAAGCAATCCACCTGCCTCCTAGAGTCCTAGGGTTACATGTGTGAGCCAACATGCCTGGTTCAGAGAGAGTTTTCTTTCTTTTTTTTTTTTTTTTTGGGACAGAGTCTCAGTGGTCACCCTGGGTAGAGTGTGGTGGCGTCACAGCTTACAGCAACCTCAAACTCCTGGGCTTATGCAATTCTCTTGCCTCAGCAGCCAAAGTAGCTGGGACTACAGGCACCTGCCACAATGCCTGGCTATTTTTTGGTTGTAGTTATCATTCTTTGGCAGGCCCGGGCTGGATTTGAACCCACCAGCTCCTGTGTATGTGGCTGGCGCCCTAGCCGCTGAGCTGGAGGCACGGAGGCAGGAGAAAGCTTTCTTAATGCTATAAAATTCATTGCCCAAATAACGTTTGAATATTTATATTCCCACTATTCCATAAAAGATTCAAATAAATTCTTTTTTTTTTTTTTTTTTTGTTAGAGACAGAGTCTCACTTTGTTGCCCTCGGTAGAGTGCTGTAGCATCACAGCTCACAGTAACCTCCAGCTCTTGCGCTTAAGCGATTCTTTTGCCTTAGCCTCCTGAGTAGCTGGGACTACAGGCGCCCGCTACAAAGCCCAGCTATTTTTTTGTTGTTGTCGTTGCAGTTTGGCTGGGCCCAGGTTCGAGCCTGCCATTCTCGGTATATGGGGGTCAGTGCCCTACTCATTGAGCCACAGGTGCTGCCCGAAATTCTTAACAATTATGAATTGAAATAGTGATTAAGTAATGTAGTTTACTAAGATATTTCCCTCAGTATCTATTGAATCTTTCTCTCTTCCTCTCTTTTTTTTGAGGCACAGTTTTACTCTGTTGCCCTGGATAGAGTGCTATGGTATCATAGCTCACAGCAACCTCAAAGTCTTAGGCTAAGGTGATCCTCTTGCCCCAGCCTTGCGAGTAGCTAGGACTATAGATGTCTGCCACAACACCTGGCTAGTTTGATTTCTGTCTATGTTTATTCTTGATGTCTTACATAAATGAAATCATAAAATATGTGATCATTTGTGTCTAGCTTCTTTCATTTAGCATAAAATTTTTAAGGTTCATGTATCTTTTAGCATGAATCAGTCCTTTATTTTTATGGCTTAGTAATATTCTTATATTCTTTTTTTTTTTTTATTGAGACAGTCTCACTTTGTGGCCCTCAGTAGAGTGCCACAGCATCACAGCTCACAGCAACCTCAAACTCTTGGGCTTAAGTGATTCTCTTGCCTCAGCCAAGTAGCTGGGACTATAGGTGCCCACCACAATGCCCTTTTTTTTTTTTTTTTAGAGAGGCGGTCTCGCTCTGGCTCAGGTTGGTCTCAAAACTCCTGAGCTCAGGGCAATCCACCACATTCCCACTAACAAAGTATGAGGGTTCCAGTTTTTCCACGTTCTCACCAACATTTGTTATTTTCCATTCTTTTGATTATGACCAATCTAGTGGGTGTTAAGTAGTATCTAATTGTGGGGGTTTGGTTTTTTTCCATTTGGGAATATCTTTTTTGTTTTTCATTAGTAGACTTTATTTTGAGGAATAGCACAGTGGCTCCCAACTGTAATCCTAGCACTCTGGGTGGCCGAGGCGGGTGGATTGCCTGAGCTCACAAGTTTGAGACCAGGCTGAGGCAGAGTGAGACCTCATTTCTAAAAATAGTCAGGCATTGTGGCAGGCACCTGTAGTCCCAGCTACTTGGGAGGCTGAGGCAAGAGAATCGCTTGCACCTAAGAGTTTGAGGCTGCCTTGAGCTATGACACCAGGGCATTCTACCAAGGGTGACAAAGAGAGAGACTGTTTTAAACAAACAAACAAACAAAAAAATAACCCCAGCCAGGTGCGGTGGCTCACATCTATAATCTTTTAGCACTCTGGGAGGCCGAGGCAGGTAGATTGCTTGAGCTCACATGTTTGAGACTAGCCTGAGCAAAAGCAAGACCCCTGACTGTACTAAAAATAGAAAAACTGAGGCAAGAGGATCCATTGAGCCCTAGTTGGAGGTTGCTGTGAGCTATGATGCCACAGCATTCTACCCAGGGCGACAGCTTGAGACTCGTCTCAAAAAAAAAAAAAAAAAAAAAAAAATACAAATAGACTCGTCTCAAAAAAAAAAAAAAAAAAAAAAATACAAATAGCCTTTTTTTGCTTACTGTTATACATTTAAAGTTTCTTTTTGTGGCTTGGTAGCTCATTTCTTTTATTATTGAATAATATTTTGTTGTATAGATGATACCATAGTTTGCTTATCCACTCACCTGTTAAGGCACATCTTGGCTACTTCCACGTTGTAGCAATTATGAAGAAATCTGATATAAACATCCATGTGCAGTTGTTTGTATAGAAATAAGTTTTCGATTTATTTGGGTAAATGCCAAGGGGAGTGATAGCTAGATCATGGTAAAAGTATGCTTGTATGTTTAGTTTTGTAAGGAAGCTACTGAACTGTTGTCCAGTGGTTGTACCATTTTTGTTTTGTTTGAAGCAGAGTCTTACTCTGTTGCCCCACGCAGAGTGCAGTGGCATCATCATACCTCACTGCAAGCTCAAACTCCTGGGCTCAAGTAACCTCCTGCCTTAGCCTCTCAAGTAGTTCGGACTATAGGCATACATCATGATGCCTGGCTAATTTTTTTGTGTTTAGTAGACACGAGGTCTTACTCTTGCTCAGGCTGGTCTTGAACTCCTGAACTTAAATAATCCTCCCACTTTGGCCTTCCAGAGTGCTAGAATTATAGGTGTGAGCCACTGTGCCCAGCCAGCTGTACCATTGTATATTCCTACCAACAATGGATGAGATTTCCTCTTATTTTGCATCTTTGCCAGGATTCGATGTCACCAATGTTTTAGATTTTTGCAGTGCTGATAGGTGTGTAGTAGTATCTCATTGTTTTAATTTGCAGTTCTCTCATGATGTTAAGTATCTTTTTTATATACTTATTTTCCATCTGTTTGTTGGTCTTACTTGATGAGGTGTTTATTTAGATCTTTTGACCATTTTCAGTTTTTCTTGTTGAGTTGTAAGAATTCTTTGTGTGTGTATATATATGTGTGTGTGTGTTTTTTTTTTTTTTTTAAACAGAGCCTCAAGCTGTCGCCTTGAGTAGAGTGCAATGGCATCACAGCTCACAGCAACCTTCAACTCCTGGGCTTAAGGGATTCTCTTGCCTCAGCCTGCCTGCCAAGTAGCTGGGAGTACAGGTGCCCACCACAATGCCTGGCTATTTTTTGGTTGTAGTTGTCATTGCTGTTTGGCAGGCCCGGGCGGGATTTGAACCCGCCAGCTCTGGTGTATGTGGCTGGTGCCTTAGCCTCTTGAGCTACAGGTGCTGAGCCTCTTTGTATATTTTGGATACAAGTCCTTATCCAGTGTATGTTTTGCAGATATTTTCATCCAGTCTGTGATTTTCTTCTCATTCTCCAGCAGTGTCTATTTTTTTTTTTTTGAGACAGAGTCTCAAGCTATCACCCTGGGTAAAGTACTGTGGCGTCATAGCTCACAGCAACCTCTAACTCCGGCTCAAGTGATCCTCTTGCCTCAGTTTTTTCTATTTTTAGTAGAGATGGGGGTCTCACTTTTGCTCAGGCTGGTCTCAAACTTGTGACCTCAAGCTATCCACCCACCTTGGCCTCCCAGAGTGCTAGGATTACAGGTGTGAGCCACTGCACCCAGCCCAGTAGTATCTTTTGAAGAGCATAAGTTTTACATTTTTATGAACTCCAACTTAACCAATTTTTTTTTCTATAGATTGTGCTTTTGGTGCTGTCTCTATGAAGTCATCATCAAACCCTTGGTTACCAACATTTTCTCTTATTTTCCATGATTTGTATAGTTTTCCTTTTTACATCTAGTTCTATCATCCATTTTGAGTTAATGTTTGTGAAAGGTGTGGGTCTATGTATAGATTTATTGTTTTGCATGGAGATGTTTAGTTGTTTCAGCACTATTTGTTGAGAAGATTGTCCTTTCTCCATTGAGTTGCCTTTGCTCCAGTGGCAGGGGTCAGCTGGCTATATTTGTGTGAGTTTATTCCTGGGTTTTCTATTCTGTTCCATTGATTTATTTATTTATTCTTTGGTCAGTACCAAACTGTCTTGATTACTGTAGCTTTATGGTATGTCTTTATGTCTTGAGGTTGGGCAGTGTCAGTTTTCCAACTTTGTCCATCAGTATTGTGTTGGTTGTTCTGGATCTTTTGCCTTTCCATGTAAGCTGTAGAAACGATTTGTTGTTACCTACAAACTTAGTATAGAGTGATGATCTCATTGTAATTTTTATTTGCGTTTTCCTAGCAACTACTGATGTTGTACATCTTTTCATGTGCTTATTGGCCATTTGGAGAAATGTTTACGATGGGCAAATATCCATTGCCCACTGAAAAATAATGTTTCTGATTTTTTGGAATTTTTGATTGTAGTAGAGTACACTAAAATTTTATCGTCTTACCCATTTTTAAGTGTATAGTTTAGTAGTGTTAAGTATATTCATATTGTTGTATAGCCCATCTCTAGGGCTCTCTTTGTCTTGGAAAACTGAAACTTTGTGTGAACAGCAGCTCCCCAGACTTTCTGCAGCTCCACAGCTCTGCAGCCACTCTTCTTTTTGTCTATCTTGACTAGTCCAGCTACTTCAGATAAATGGAATCATGTAGTATTTGTGTGGTTATGACTGGCTTATTTCACTTAGCATACGTCTTCAGGTTTCATCCACAGTGAAATGTGTCAACATTTTCTCCTTTTTTGAGGCCAAATTCCACGATAAGTATATATCACATTTTATAGATGCATTCTTCCATTGGTGTACACTTGGGTTGCTTCCACCTTTTGGCTGTTGTGTACAATGCTGAAATAAACATGAATATACAAATATCACTTTGCGGCCCCTGTTTTCATTCTTTTTAGTAAATACCCAGAAGTCAAATTACTGGATGATCTGTCTTCAATTATTTGGATGATGATGATTATTATTATTATTATTTTGAGACAGAATCTCACTTTGTCACCCTTGGTAGAGTACCGTGGCATCACAACTTACAGCAACCTCAAACTCCTGGGCTTAGGTGACAACTCCTAGCTATTTTTTGTTGCAGTTGTGACTGCTTTCTTAGCTGGCCAGGGCTGGGTTTGAAGCTGCCACCCTCAGTATATGGGGCCAGCGCCCTACCCACTGAGCCACAGGTGCCGCCCAAGGAATAATCATATTATTTTAGCTACACGATTTTACATTCCCACTAATGGCATCTAAGGGTTCTAATTTCTTCACTTCCTCATCAACACTTACTATTTTCTTTCTCTCTCTCTTTTTTTTTTTTTTGGTAGTTTTTGGCTGGGGTTGGGTTTGAACCCACCACCTTCAGCATATGGGGCGGGCGCCCTACGCCTTTGAGCCACAGGCACCACCCAACACTTACTATTTTCTATTTTTTGATAGTAGCCATTCTAATGGCTGTGAAGTGGTATCACACTGAGGTTTTGTTTTTTTTTAGGCAAAGTCTCACTGTTGCCCAGGCTGGAGTGTCATGACATCAGCTTGGCTCATAGAAACCTCAAAGTCCTGGGTTCATGCAGTTCTCCTGCCTCAATGTCTGAGTAGATGGAACTACAGGACCCCGCCACAACACCCAGCTAATTTTCCTTTTTTTTTTTTTTTTTTTTTTTGTTAGTAGAGATAGGGTATTTTTTTTTTTTTTTTTTTTGAGACAGATGTTACTACATCACCCTCGGTAGAGTGCTGTTGTGTCACAGCTCACAGCAACCTCAAACTCTTGGGCTTAAGTGATTCTCTTGCCTCAGCCTCCCAACAAGCTGGGACCACAAGGAGCCCACCACAACACCTGGCTATTTTTTTGGTTGCAGTTGTCATTGTTGTTTAGCAGGCCGGGGCCGGGTTCAAACCTACGCACTGAGCTACAGACGCCGAGCCATGGCTAATTTCTTTTTTTTCTTTTAACATTTTTTTTTTAATTAAATCATTATGTAACGTGGCTAATTTTTTAAATTTTTTTTTAATTAATTTTGAGACAAGAGTCTCAGTCTCCCTGGGGTTGAGTGTCTTGGCATCATAGCTTACAGCAACTTCAAATTCTTGGGCTCAAGGGATTCTCTTGCCTCAGCCTCCCGAGTAGCTAGGAATACAGACACCCACCACGATGCCTGGCTATTTTTTTTAGAGACTAGGTCTCACTCTCTGTTCTCAAACTCCTGAGCTCAGGCAATCCACCCTCCTTGGCCTCCCAGAGTGCTAGTGAGCCACTGAGCCTGACTTCTTAATTTCTTAACTTTTTGTAGAGACAGGATCTCACTGTTGTTCAGGCTGATTTTGAACTCCTGAGCTCAGGGGATTCTCCCACCTCAGCCTCTCAGAGTGCTGGGATTATGGAGATGAGCCATTGTGCTGAGCCTCAGCCAAGTTATTTTTCTTACATGGACCCCTGACCTAGATTAGCACTCCTTTCAAGTTATTTTTCTCTATCCTGCTTCCTCTGTGTACCTCTCTCATCCTAATTGTCTATTAAGATCATTTTCTCAACTTTTTTTGTATCCTGTAACCAGTCATTCAGTAAATCTCAGATATTTATTAAGAACATCTGGGCTTAGCACCTGTAGCACAGTGGTTATGGCGCCAGCCACATACACTGAGGGTGGCAGGTTCAAAACCAGCCTGGGCCAGCTAAACAACGACAACTGCAACAAAAAAGTGGCTGGGTGTTGTGGCGGGCCCCTGTGGTTCCAGCTACTCAGGAGGCTGAGGCAAGAGAATTGCTTGAGCCCAGGAGTTTGAGGTTGCTGTGAGCTGTGATGCCACAGCACTCTACTGAGGGCGACAAAGTGAGACTCTTGACTCAAAAAAAACAAAAACAACCAAAAATCTTATGCTTAACTAGTGTTGTGCCAGAAATTCTATTCCAGTGGTTCTCAATCTTTCTAATGCTGCAACCCTTTAATACAGTTCCTCATGTTGTGGTGACCCCAACCATAAAATTATTTTTGTTGCTGCTTCATAACTATAGTTTTGCTACTGTTATGAATCCTAATGTAAATATCTGATATACAGGATGGTCTTAGGCAATCCCTGTGAAAGGGTTGTTTGACCCCCAAAGGGGTTGCTTCCTGCAGTTTGAGAACCACAGTGTTAGACTATATGCATTGTGGAAATTCAATCTTTTCAGGAGCCATATGTGTGTAAACATCTCTTATTTTGCAAATATGGAAACTTTTCTAGGTTAATTTGCTTAGTGTCATGCCTAATAAATGCAGGACCAAATTCAGATATAGGTAGTTAACCTTAGAACCTGTGCCTTTCATTGATCCACGAATGGATTAATAAATTATGGTATATGTACACCATGGAATATTATGCAGCCTTCAAGAAAGATGGAGACTTTACCTCTTTCATGTTTACATGGATGGAGCTGGAACATATTCTTCTTAGCAAAGTATCTCAAGAATGGAAGACAAAGTATCCAATGTACTCAGCTCTACTATGAAACTAATTTATAGCTTTCATATGAAAGCTATAACCCAATTATAACCTAAGATAATGGGGAAGGGGGAGAGGGAGGAAAGGGAAGGGGAGGGAGGAGGATGGATGGAGGGAGGGTGATTGGTAAGACCACCCCTACGTGCATCTTACAAGGGTACATATGATACTTACTAAATGTAGAATGTAAATGTCTCAACACAATAACTAAGAAAATGCCAGGAAGGCTGTGTTGACCAGTGTGATGAAAATATGTCAAATGGTATATAAAAACCAGTGAATGGTGCCCCATGATTGCATTAATGTACACAGCTATGATTTAATAATAAATAACAATAAAAAAGAACATGCATGTTAAAATGGAGGTATTTTAAGAGCAGTAAAAAATAAAAAGGCCTGTGCCTTGTTAGATGAATGTATGATATGAGTTTTCAAGAATGAGTGGACACTGAGGAGAAAAAGAAGCTAGTATTTTAGATGTATTTTGACACAGTTACAGAAAACAGTGAAAATGTATATATAGAGAGTGTAAAAGCTTTTGAATATTCTTTTCCCTTGTTTCAGTTTTATTCTTCCTTTTGACTATTTGTCTTTCCTTTATTTCTTCTTTTCCCTATTACTACTTGATTATGAACTGCCTAGGAGGCTGAGACAAGAGAATCGCTTAAGTCCAAGATTTTGAAGTTGCTATGAGCTGTAATGCCACGGCACTCTACCGAGGGCAACATAGACTCTGTCTCAAAAAAAGAAAAAAATTGATCACAAAATAAATGGATTTGAAGTATATATTTGATGGATTCATTGAGTGATATTCATAAAATACTCAACTTACTAATTATAATTTTTAAAAATTGTCAATAGCAATGGCAACATTATTGACTGGGTACAACTAAATGTGACACATGTGATCAGCACTTCATAAGCCTAGGAACATTGCTTCATGGGTTTTAGGATTTCCACTTCAATGGTGGAAGGTATGGGAGCTCAGGAAGATTATTACGTAACTAGCCCAAAGTCTCAGGGTCAAATTCTGGATAAGCCAGTATTAGAATTTAGGTCTGTCTTAATTCATTATACCATTACTGATTCTATGATAAGAATCCAGGATGTAAAATGAGTTGAACATTTCTTTGTCTAAAAACAAAACATAGTTGCTGTTTTATTTTAAGAGGCCCTTTATTCCTTTCTTTTCCTTTACGAGTACTTGGTTCTTGGAGCACCTTTGCATGTAAAATACAGCCCTGTGTATGAAAAGACTTGTGATGTAATTGCCATGGCTTCTCCCATGATAGCATTTCTGATTTTCTTATTAGAATTCCTCACAGCCTAGGAGACAGGCTGGGAAAGATAGTAGGATTTCTTGGGTTAGCTGCATCATACTGGAGTTAGGAACAGAACTGGTTGACTGAATGTCTCTGGCCTCTTTCCACAGAGGAGGAAGCTTGATGCTGTATATTATTATATGCGCAGTTTAGCTGCCAGCAACCCTATCCTAACTGCCAAGGAGAGTCTTATGAGCTTGTTTGAAGAGACTAAACGAAAGGTGAGTTGGGGGTGCAGGGAGAAACAATTCTTCCTGGAAGAATACATTTCCCTTAGTGCTTTGTGACTTCAGGGGAGTGATTAATAATATCCATAGTGGTCCCATGAGGCTGTGCTGATGCGTAATCAGTCAGCTCCTGTGCAGGACCAAATTGCAATATTCAGGAGAACTTTTAGGGTACCCTCAGGTATACATGTTCCACAGCATCTAGTTTACAGAAATAATAACTTTTATTAGAGCAGACGATACTCTGCTACTTTGGAATTGTAACACAGTCTTTACTTTTTATAGTCCATAGGCAACAAACACAGGTGAGGTGAGGTTCTTCTCTTTGTTAATTGAATCTCAGGAGAGTCTAAACTTGTGTTTGTATGTTACATAGGCAGAACAGATGGAAAAGAAGCAACATGAGGAATTTGAACTGAGCCCTGATCAATGGCGGAAAGGAAAGAGGTCAACTTTTCGGCATGTTGGTGATGACACCACTCGCCTGGAGATCTGGATTCATCCATCCCATTCACGGTCCTCCCAGGGCACTGAGTCCGGGAAGGATTCTGAGCAGGAGAATGGGCTGTGCAGCCTGAGTCCCAGTGATGTAAGTTCCTAAGAGTGATGCAGTGAGCCAAACTAAGTAAGGCCAGGTGACCCGGTTCACTCAACTGTGAGGTGCACTGCAGAGTTTTCCCACTGATCATAGGAAAGACAACCCAAGCCACATAAGGCTCCCTGATGTCCTCTTCCTTTTCATTTACATCTCCTTTATCTTATTTGCTTCCCTTTCTCACCACTGTGTGGCACTGCAGAATTTCGTAAAAGTAGAGTTTGAATTTTTTTGTTTTTGCTTTTAGTTTGGCATCATCAATGTGGTGCTTTAGAATTCTATTCCTTTTTTTTAATATTAAAAAATTTCACCCAGTACACATAGATGTAAGTTGCCTTGGATATTCTCTCTTGATGCTTTAGGATTCTGTGTAGGATTTTATACACTTTTTCTTCTTGGTTGATCTTATATTTAGAGAATGAATTAAAGCAGCCAGGGGTAGGTTAGTCTGGTTTGTGATCAGCCTCTTATGGGATAACCTCTTATAACTCTTGGGATAAGGTTTTTTCCTTAAATCGGGAGAAATGACAGTAAAAAAATCGCAGGATTGTATGGAAGTTCCCTCCTCTTCATTTACTCAGTAAATACTGAATATTGTGCCACGTACTAGAGAGGCATGAAAAAGATGTCCTTTTGCTCTCAATGTGAGCATTCTAGCTGAGTATACAGAAGTGTGAACAGGCATTTGGAATATAGTATAATGGATTTTGTTTGGGGTATACACCCAACATTTGTGGGAACACATAGCCATGGATCGCTTTAAAGTATAAAGGTCAGGGTTAGCTAGAAAAGAAGGTGAAGGAGATTGGCAAATTATATCCCAGGCAAAGGAAATAGCATATGCAGAGGTCTGAGGCTAGGCAGAGAGAGTGTAGTAGTTGGAAAACTGCGCAGGGCTGGTTCATTGTGCCTTTAGAGTATGTTTATAGTGGACTGAGTGGTGGGCCAAGTTGGGGCCAAATGTTGAGGGGTTATACAATAATTAATTTGGGGGCGGCACCTGTGGCTCAGTGAGTAGGGAGCTGGCCCCATATACTGAGGGTGGCAGGGTTGAAAATGGCCCTGGCCAAACTGCAACAAAATACAGTTGGGTGTTGTGGCGGGTGCCTATAGTCTCTGCTACTCAGGAGGCTGAGGCAAGAGAATTGCCTAAGCCCAAGGGCTGGAGGTTGCAGTCTCACTGTGATCCCAAAAACAAAAAAAAACAATAATTAATTTGGGCTTTATCCTGAAGAGACCAGGGAGCTATTGAATGCTTTAAATAGGGTAGTAATGAGTCAGATCTGCCTTCTGTATTATAATTGTGGCTGCTTTGTGAAAAGTTTAGAGAAGAGTAAAACAGAAATAGGAAATTAGAAAAGTGCTACAGTAACCCAAGTAAGATGCAAAAATGACTTGAGCCAAGACATGGCCTTGGAGATAGGGAGACGTGAACATACTTTCATATCCATAAATAGAACCCAGAGGACTTGACTAGGATGTGGGGAGCTCAGGGAAAAGAGGGAATCAAGAATAATACCTAGGTTTCTGACTTGGAAACTGGAAGATGGATCATACCCTGAAATGAAGAATAAAAGTGGGTTGATTTTAGGAGAAAGAAATGAATTTAATTTTAGATATAGTGAATTTGTCATTCCTTTAAGACAGTAGTCTCTAACTTTTTTGGCACCAGAGACTGTTTTCATGGAAGACAATTTTTCTATGAGGAGAGGTAGGGGATGGTTTTGGAATGATTCGTGTGCATTACATCTCCGCCTCAGATCATCAGGCATTAGATTCTCATAGGGAGTGTGCAACCTGGATCCCTCCCATGTCTTGTTTACCATAGCGTTCTCACTCCTGTGGAAATCTAATCCTATCACTGATTTAACAGGAGGCGGAGCTCAGGTAGTAATGCAAACAATGAGGAACATCTGTAAATACAGATAAAGCTTCCCTTGATTGCCCATCCTTCATTTTTCTGCTGTGCAGACCTTTTCCTAACAGGCTATGGACTGGTACTGTTCCCAGCTTTAAGATATTGAAGTGGAGGGCGGCACCTGTGGCTCAGTGAGTAGGGCACCGGCCCCATATACCTAAGGGTGGTGGGTTCAAACCCGGCCCCGGCCAAACTGCAACAAAAAAAATAGCCGGGCGTTGTGGCGGGCGCCTGTAGTCCCAGCTACTCAGGAGGCTGAGGCAAGAGAATCGCCCAAGCCCAGGAGTTAGAGGTTGCTGTGAACTGTGTGATGCCACAGCACTCTACCTAGGGCGATAAAGTAAGACTCTGCCTCTACCAAAAAAAAAAAAAAAAAGATATCGAAGTGAAGCTATTCAGAGGCTGTTCAAAGGCTAACAGGTGTCTAGAGCTGAGGAGAGTGGTCTAGGCCACAGATGAAGATTTTTTTTTTTTGGGAGACAAAGGCTCACTTTGTCACCCTTGGTGGGGTGCTGTGGCATCACAGCTCACAACAACCTCCAGTTCTTGGGCTTAGGTTATTCTCTTCCCGAGTAGCTGGGACTATAGGTGCTGGCCACAATGCCCGGCTATTTTTTGTTGCAGTTTGGCCAGGGCTGGGTTCGAACCCACCACCCCCTGTTTATGGGGCCAGCACCCTACCCACTGAGCCACAGGCGCTGCCCCCTATTTATTTATTTTTTTGATGGAGTCTCACTATATGTCGCCCTCTGTAGAGTGCCATGGTGCCACAGCTCATAGCAACCTCAAACTCTTGGGCCTAAGTGATTCTCCTGCCTCAGCCTCCCAAGTAGTTGGGACTACAGGCACCCACCACAATGCCTGGCTATCCTTTTGTTGTAGCTAGCATTGTTTGGTAGGCCCTGGCTGGGTTTGAACCTGCCAACCCCAGTGTATGTGGCCGGTGCCATAACTGCTGAGCTACAGGCACCTAGCCTATATTTTTTTGAAACAGAATCTCACTGTGTTGCCCTCCGTAGGCTGCCGTGGCGTCATAGCTCACAGCAACCTCAAACTCTTGGGCTTAAGTGATTCTCTTACCTCAGCCTCCCAAGTAGCTGGGACTACAGGCGCCCGCCACAACTCCTGGCTATTTTTTTGTTGCAGTTTGGCCGGGACCGGGTTTGAACCCGCCACCCTTAGGTATATGGGGCTGGTGCCCTACTCACTGAGCCACAGGTGCTGCCCTCCACTTCAATACCTTAAAGCTAGGGAACAGTACCAGTCCATAGCCTGCCTCCACACCCAGCTATTTTGTTGTTGCAGTTAGAAATGAAGATAAAAGTATATTCATTACAATAACTAAGAAAACGCCACGAAGGCTACGTTGAACAGTTTGATGAGAATATTTCAGATTGTATATGAAACCAGCACATTGTACCCCTTGATTGCACAAATGTACACAGCTATGATTTAACAACAACAAAAAAAAGTATATTCATTACAGAATGTTATCCTCTGGAAAATAATTGCGTTTTTAGTGTTTTACCTGCTTAAAAAACAAAATCAAGACCTGGTGCAGGGGCTCATGCCTGTAATGCGAGCACTTTGGGAGGCCTGGAGGGAATTGCTTGAAGTCAGCAGTTTGATACCAACCTGAGTGAGAGCCAGCAGACCTCTGTCTATATCAAAAATAGAAAACTTACCTGGGTGTGGAGGCATATGCCTGTAGTCCCAGGTACTCAGGAGGCTGAGCCCAAGAGCTGCTGTGAGCTAGAATGATACTACTACACTCTAGCTAGGGTGACAGAGTGAGACTCTGTTTAAAAAACAAACAAAATCAAAACAAAGTAAAACCCAACTTAGGTTTTTGTGGCATCTGTGGTATTTACATCTTGCAAATTTAAACAGCATATGCTCCTTAAAACTCTTACATGTACAGCACTTTCAAGAAGAACATTACTAAAAGTCACCAACTTTCATACCTTATAAAAGGATGATTATTTTAGTTTCAATATTTTATTTATTTATTCATTTTTGAGACAGAGTCTCACTTTATCACTCTCAGTAGAATGCTTTGGCGGCACAGCTCACAGCAACCTCCAATTCCTGGGCTTAGGTGATTCTCTTGCCTCAGCCTCCTGAGGAGCTGGGATTACAGGCACCCGCCACAATGCCCAGCTATTTTCTTGTTTTGCAGTTTGGTTGGGGCTGGGTTCGAACCTGCCACCCTTGGTATATGGGGTCAGCGCCCTACCCACTGAGCCACAGGTGCTGCCTATTTATTTATTTTTTGAGACAGAGCCCCAAGCTGTCACCCTTGGTAGAGTGCCATGGCGACACAGCTCACAGCAACCTCCAGCTCCTGGGTTTAAGCGATTCTCTTGCCTCAGACTCCCAAGTAGCTGGGACTACAGGCTCCCACCCGAACACTTGGCTATTTTTTTGGTTGTAGTTGTCATTGTTGTTTGGCAGGCCCAGGTCGGATTCAAACCCACCAGCTCTGGTGTATGTGGCTGGCGCCTTAGCTGCTTGAGCTATAGGCACTGAGCTGATTTTATTTATTTATTATTTATTTGTTTGTTTATTTATTTATTTTGAGACAGAGTCTCTGTCACCCTGAATTGGGTGCTGTGGTACTATCATAGCTCATAGCAACCTCAGACTCTTGGGCTTGAACAAATCATCTTGCCTCAGCCTCCCAAGTACTTGGGACTACATATGTGCCCCATTATACCAACTAGGTTTTTCTAATTTTTAGTAGAGAGGGGATCTTGGTTTTGCTCAGGTTGGTTTTGAACTCCTGAGTTTAAGCAATCTACCTGCTTTGGCTTCCCAGAGTGTTAGGATTACAGGTGTGAGCCACCACAGCCAGTCTGGTTTTGAGATTTTTAGATTTACTAGATATAGCATATATTAGAGTATATCAATCATGTCACACAAAGAAAAACTTTTTTTTTTTTTTTTTTTTGAGACAGAGTCTCACTTTATCGCCCTCAGTAGAGTGCTGTGGCATCACAGCTCATAGCAACCTCTAGCTCTTGGGCTTAGGTGATTCTCTTGCCTCAGCCTCCCAAGTAGCTGGGACTACAGGCACTTGCCATAACACCCAGCTATTTTTTTGTTGCAGTTTGGCTGGGGCCAAGTTGAACCCACCACCCTCGGTATATGGAGCTGGTGCCCTACTCACTGAGCCATAGGTGCCACCTGACACCCAGCTATTTTTTATTGCCGTTGTCATTATTGTTTAGCTGGCCTGAGATGGGGCTCAGATCCACCATCCTCAGTGTACATGACTGGCCCCATAACCACTGTGCTACAGGTGCCGAGCCAGAAAAATATTTCTCAATTATTCTCTGTTCAGAAATGCTTTTCCTATGTTTCCATTTTGCAATATGTTGCTAATCTTTATCTATAGACAAACCTGAAAATTGGTTCATGCATTTTAAATTAGTAGTATTCTTTAAATTAAATAATATCTTTTATTTTTTGAGATAGAGTCTCACTCTGTGCTCATGCTGTGGTGTCAGACTAGCTCATGGCAACCTCAAACTCCTGAGTTCATGCAATCCTCCTGCCTCGGCCTCCTGAGTAGCTTGGACTAGAGGTGCCCACCACAGACATCTGGCTAATATTCCTATTTTTAGTAGAAACAGAGTTTTGCTCTTGGTCAGTCTTATCTTGAACTCCTGAGGTCAAGTGATCCTTCTGCCTTAGCTTCCCACAGTGGTAGGGTTATAGGCCTAACCAATGGGCCAATGGGCCCAGCCTACTAGTATTCTTTAGTTTTAATTTAAAGATACCTTTTCTTATATAGAGAAATTTTTCACTGAGTCACGAAAGCTTGAAAGAGACATGGAGGTTTAGGGAACTAGAAATAGTTCAGTATGGCTGAAGACCAGGATGTGAGAGGTATTCTTGCTAGAAACTTGAGTCATTCTTTACCCCTTCCTTTCCTTTGTCCCCACATTCAGTTAATACCAAGTACTGTCAAATCCGCTTCCTAAACATAACGTGAAAGCATCCTGTCCTCTCCATTCTCATTGCTTTGTCACCTTTTCAGTAATCCATATACTACTGAAAGAAGTTCCCAGTGGTCTTTGAGCATTTATTCCTATCCTTCTTTCTCAGTCTTTTTTTCTAGACAGTAACCCAAATGAACTTCCAAGCGAACATTTCTCATCCTGTCACCCCCTCTCAACAATCTTGGTCCAAAATCCATAGCATAGTCTGTTGGGCCCCCCATGATCTGTCCCCTGCTACTTCTAATGTTATACTTCTGTTCCTCCCTTTGCTACTGGGCTCCATCCATTCTGGCTTCTTCCTTGAGGGGCCCAAGCTCTTTTCTGGCCCCTGGAAATTATTCTCTGCCTGCAGTGCATTTCCCCCTCTCACCGGTTCTTCTGTCTTTATGAGTCTATTTTTACTTATTCTTCAGGTCTCAGCCTAAATGTCACTTTTTCAGGGAAGCTATTCCTGATCTCTGAGATTGGCTGTTTCTCTTTCATAATACCAGAGTTAAGTTTTAGATGTAGTTTTTTTGTTAAGATTGTTCCCTTGTTAAAGTGAAGACTCTATGAGAGTAGGATCACATTTAGTTTATTCACTGCTTTGTTTTCTTCAGTTCATAGAAGATAAATAGATAAATCTTAGTCGAGTATACAAATAAGAGGAAGAACAGTGAGGGATGAAGCTAGAGAAGGTTGCAGGTGCCAGGTCCTTCATAAATACTGAGACGTTTTTAATTGGATGGAGATATTAGGTATTGAGGATTTTTTTTTTTTTTAGTTGGTCATTTTTTTTAAATTGACAGTACAGTTGAGCTTCTGTAAGTTGAACACCCACAGGACTGTAACTAACTGGTCAACATAGAGAGGTGGTCAACATAAGGGGAACTAGGGCTACTGTGCTGATACATACATGTGGTACATGTCTGGGCTATGAACATTAGGTCACCTTAAGGAGTTGGTCACCATGGAGGTTGTATTGTATTTGTGGGGTACATTTGATCTTTGATACATGCGTACGTCATGCACTGATCAAATCAGGTATTTAGGATATCCATCACTTTGTTTATCAATCATTTCGGTATTGGCGATTTTAAGGAAAGGGATAACATAAATGGATTTGTGTAATGATCAAATTGTGTAATGAAAGTACTACTCTTTCTAGTACTTCTAGGATTTGGAACAAATTTGTTCCTTTGAAGGGAATTTTTTTAAATTGCAGAAGTAATACCAATTCATTGTTTCTAAATCAAACAGAAACATATATATAAAGTGAAAGTCACTAGTATTCCTTCCTTCAGAGATTACACTGTTACCTATTCTATGGATGTTCTTCCAGACCATTTTCAAAGCATTTGTAAGTGTGTATGTATATACACATATCTACAAAACCATGCAATGTATTTTTTAACAAAAGTGGGATTATACTATACATAATAATCTGCAGTTTCCTTTTTTAAATTTTTATTTATTTACATATATTTTTTATTTCAGAGTATTATGTGGGTACAAACAGTTAGGTTACAATGTTTGTGTTTGTTAGGTAAAGTCCCTGTTGTAGTTGTGTTCCTCACCTAGGAGGTGTGCCATAAACCCTTACGTTGTGCTCATTATGTGGGAGCACATTGGTCTGCAGTTTGCTCTTTCAAATTATTGTTTGGAGGTCTAGTTAGTCCTGCTATAAAACAATATATATTAGTACATTCTTTTTTTCAGAGACAGAGTCTCACTTCATCTCCCTCAGTAGGGTGCTGTGGCATCACAGCTCACAGCAACCTCCAACTCCTGGGCTTAGGTCATTCTCTTGCCTTAGCCTCCCAAATAGTTGGGACTACAGGCGCCCACCACAATGTCCGGCTGTTTTTTGTTGCAGTTTGGCTGGGGCTGGGTTCAAACCCGCCACCCTCGGTATATAGGGCTGGTGCCCTACCCACTGAACCACAGGTGTCGCCCTATACTACATTCTTAAAATCACTGTGCTATGCAAAATTGTACTATAAAAACCACAGAGCTTATGGGGAAAATAGAATTAGCACAGACCTCAAAAAACTTCCTCAGTGACATAGTGAAAAAGAAAAAAAGGACCTAATTAAAAACAGTTTTACCTGCTCAGTGCCTGTAGCTCAGGGCTAGGGTGCTGGCCACATATACCAGGGCTGGTAGGTTTGAACCCAGCCTGGGCCTGCCAAAGAACAACAATGACAATTATAACAAGAAAATAGCTGGGTGTTGTGGTGGGCGCCTGTAGTCCTAGCTACTTGGGCGGCCAAGACAAGAGAATCAGTTGAGCCCAAGAGTTTGAGGTTGCTGTGAGCTGTAATGCTACAGCACTCTACCCAGGGTGACAGATTGAGACTCTGTCTAAAAAAAAACAAAAAAAACCCCACAAACAGTTGTACCATTTTATACTTGTTAAATGGTTACGAGGTATGTAAATATAGTAGGAACCATGGCTCACCCTTGTAGTCCCAGCTACTTGGGAGGCTGAGGCAGAAGGAGCACTTGATGCCAACAGCTGGAGACTAGCCTGGGTAATGTAGCATGACTTCATTTCTTTTTTTTTTTTTGAGACAGAGTTTCACTTTGTCACCCTTGCTAGAGTGCTGTGGCATCACAGCTCACAGCAACCTCCAACTTCTAACTCTTGGGCTTAAGTGATTCTCTTGCTTCAGCCTCCTGAGTAGGTAGGACTACAGGCACCCACCACAATGCCTGGCTTTTTTTGTTGTTGTTGCAGTTGTCATTGCTTTTTAGCTGGCTGGGTTTGAACCTGCCACCCTCTGTATATGGGGTGCTCTACTCACTGAACCACAGGCACCACCTTATGCATAACTTCATCTTGAAGAAAACTCGAAGGTTGCTTGTAGAAATGGGCTTCAGAAGGGTTACAGCTTGTAAATTATTGTGAAGTAGAAGAAGAAAGGTTACTTAAAATTGGACAGATAACAGATTTGGATAGGCATGGCTGTAACACGTTCGTGTGGTGAACTGAGGTAGCTACTAGGTGTTTGAGATGTGTATGTTTTGTATATTCCTGTGCAGCTTGATTCACCTGGGTGCAGTTTTCTGTGTTTATCTGGTGTTTGTTGTGAATAAAATTACATATAAGCAAATGCAAACTGTTATGCTCAAATGTCTCCTAATACATTGGTGACAAAGAAACTAATCCATGTTTTCATTATAGCTCTATCTGTGTGATACAGAACTGGATGGTTAGTTCTTATAGGAATTATTCCTTTGGCAACTCCTAGAAAGTGTCTAGCACAAACTACTAAAATTCAGATCTGTGATTAAATAGAAAGTTTGGCTTCAGATGGTTGTTAGTAATGATAGTAATGTCCCAGCTAGTTTGGTCTCTATCTGCTAAACGTGGACTTTGGATCTCTTTCTTTCTCTGAATGGGTTACAGGAAGTTGGCTTGTGGGTTGTTGGTTTTCAGCCTTGAGATGTGGTTTGGGTTGAACATCCAGCCTAGGGAGGAACTGCCAATCTCAACTTTAAGTGGAGTTCTATTGAGATTCACATTTAAATTCTTCCTCCTAGCTAGGCCACTCAAAATTAGTGTTACTAGGGTTCCAGGTGTTCTTTATTTAGTAGATAATGTCTTCTGCCTTGCTTCATCTCTCTTTGGAAATCAGAAAGAAATACTGCTTGGCAAATGGGTCATTGCTGACAATGAGTTAAGATTGTTACAGCATCAGAAACCATGTTCAGACTGAAAGGCAAGGGTCTCTGATCGAACTTCTGAAGATATTTAGATCTGATTGCTCTATTACCAGCATCTTGAATAGAATGCAGTATGTGTCTGCTGGGGAAGAATAAGCATTTGAGATTGGGAGGCCTTGTGTTCTGGAATGATGTGATTATGTCATATGTCTTATGTAGTCCCTTATAGCTGGGACTACAAGGGTGAGCCTTGGTTCCTGCTATATTTACATGCTTCTTAACCATTTAACAAGTATGAAATGGTACAATTGTTTTTATTTAGGTTCCTTTTTTTCTTTTTTATGAAAAGAAATATGTCTTATAAATGTCATTGTTTGGTTAAGCTCTAGTTAAACTTTCTTTCTTTGGCTCCTCTGAATATTTGAGGTTCTGTACCTTCATAACTCCTAAACCTATTATTTGATTTTTCTTCATTTGAACCTTTCCTATTTCAACCAACAAATGATATCGTTTGCCTTGGTCTTACTCCTTTGCTCTTCTTCCTTCTGTCACATGCCATTATTAATTTAATTTAATGATTTATTTGAGACAAGGTCTTACTCTGTTGCCCAGGCTAGAGTGCAGTGGTATAGTCATGGCTTACAGTAATTTTGAACTTGTGGGTTCAAGTGATCCTCCCACCTCAGCCTCCTGAGTAACTAGGACTATAAGTGTATGCCACCACACCCAGCTAGTTTTAAGTTTTTTTGTACAGACAGGGTTTTGGTATGGTCTCTAATTTCTCACCTCAAGCAATCCTCTCACCTTTGCTTCCCAAAGTGCTGGAATTATAGGCATGAGCCACTGCACCTAGTTCTTTTTTTTTTCATGTCAGCTGAATTTAAGATTTACATTTTATTTCTTTGCATAATATCTTTTTTTAGAACATGTTCAGGTCTGGAGAACCTTAGTTGCTGCTTAGTTTTTGGAATAGAAGGCTATGTTCTAGGTCCAGTGCTTACCCAGACTAAAGTTTAGTTTATCTGTTCTATGATTTCAGCTTTGTGCTAGGATTGTAAAGATGTATTTTTGTTATTTTCTAGATTATAGAGAGTCTAGGGCAAGGGTCAGCAAACTTTTTCTGTGAAAGGCCAGATAGTAAACATTTTAGAAGCTTGGAGGCCATATGGTTGCAACTACTCAGCTTTGCTGTTGTAGTACCAGAATAGCCATAAACAGTATGTAAATGAATGAGCATGGCTGTGTTCCAGTAAAATTTATTTACAAAGATAGGTGGTGGATTGTATTTGGCCTGTGGGTCTTATTTGCCAACTTCTCATGTAATGAAAAAAATAGCTGCATAAACAGAATGCATCAGTATACAGTTGATTCTTATTATTTGTGGTAGTTATGTTCTATAAGTTCACCACAAATGCTGAATTAGTACTAGAATATTGATTGCTCTTAGTAGACTACTGCTTCTAAGAGAAATACAAAATTAGGTTTCTTCAAGTGTCTGGTCACAGCATTTTACCCAACCAATTATAACCTTTTTTTATGTGTTTCCATTTTAAAGATACTTGATTTAATATATGTTGTTCACTCATTAACATTGAACTTACAGCAAGCAGTACTATCACTGATGTGTGAAGCTTATCTAACATGCATAAGTATCTTCTCCATAGTCACATTATAGTCTCTTGCACTTTAAGAACACTAGACAGCACTTCAGCAGGAAGCTTGGGAGCCATTTTAGAGAGCAAAATCACCAAAAACAAGTTCCAAACTGTGGAAATTATGGCACTAAATGGACCACAAAATGGATACTTGTTTAAAGCATGACCAGAAACAAGAGGGCAGAGAGTTGCCTTGTTTAACCTTAGCTAGGAATGCACATGTCAGGTGGCTCAAATGTTTTGCTGCTCTATATCTGTGAGAATGATGGCAAAAGCATCATGAGTGTTGATTTGGGGTTACAAGTACATTTTATCAAGTAAGCAAATTGATAGATACAAAATCTATGAATAATGAGTATCAACTGTATTGTGAGAACAGTGGAAACACATAGAAGGGGTCCTGGTCCAGTCCTGGCAGAGGCATGGTTGGGAAGGGAAAAGAGTGAATTCAGAAGCTTCTTGGAAAAGATAACTGGGCAGAGTGGGAAGAGTGTGTTCTCAGAAGTAACTAACAGCGTGAGGAAAGACAGAAAGGTATGAAGCAGCAGAGGGTTTGCAAGGCACCTAAATCTGTGGTAATTTGGGGGATAATGTGAGAAAGTTGTAGCAGTAAAGAGAACACTGAGCCTTTTACCAGAATCCCATCTGCATTTGGTGCTATGGTATGTGTGGAAGGCGCTCAGTGGGCTGGTATCCTATAATATAACTTTGGACTTTGGAAATAGTAATTTGTGTCTGGAATTTCTCATTGTTTACTTGTCATATCTGCATTATTCAACAGAGGCAGCACTATTTCATCATTAAATGTGATAGGGTGGAGGTTGACTGGATTTTTTACTACACAGTTTCCTGATTTTAAAAGTTTAAGGGGGGGATGAGGTGGCTCACTCCTGTAATCCACAACTTTGAGAGGCCAGAGTGGAAGGATCACTTGAGGCCAGGAATTGGGCAACATAGTGAGACTCTGTCTTTACAAAAAATGTAAAAATTAGCTGGATGTGGTGGTGCAAGCGAGTAGTCCTTGCTATTTGGAGGCTTAAGCAGAAGAATTACTTGCTATGAGCTAGTAATTACTTGCACTCTAGCCAAGGCAACAAAGTGAGACCTTATCTTAACAAAGTTTAAGGGCTGTTGTTTTACACGGTGCCTTAGGCGTAGTAGAGTCTCTCTGTGCCTTGGTTCTTAGAGCAAATAGCCATTGGTTTGGATTAAGTAGGGCAAGGTTTTTTTTACTTAAAAAATTCTATAAATACAGCTCCTTTGGAAAGAAGTATGGCGAATCTTCAAAGAATGCAAAATAGACCTTCTATTTGATCCTGCAATCCCATTAATAAATAGGTGTCTACCCAGAAGAAAAAAAGAACCATTTTATCATAAGGACATTTGCAGTAGATTGTTTATTGCAACTCGGTTTACATTTGTCAAGATATGGAAATGACCTAAGTGCCCATCAACCCATGAATTAATTAATGAATAGTGGTATATGTATGCCATGGAATACTATTTAGCCATAAAAATATGGAGACTTTACGTGTTTTTATTAACCTGGATAGAGTTGGAGAACATTCTGTTTAGTAAAGTATCAAAAGAATGGAAAAGCAAGTATCTAATGTACTCAATAGTAATATGAAGCCAGTACATGTCCACATAAGAGAAAAACTCAATTCAGTTCACGTTGGGGGAGAGAAGGGAAGAGGATTGGTGTGCTCTCATCTAATGGACATAAGGTAAGGGTATATGGCATACCTCCTGGGTAAGGGGCGCACCTACAACAGGGACTTTACCTAACAAATGCAGACATTATAACCTAATCATTTGTACTCTCATATTACTCTGGAATCCAAAAAACAAGTAAATTTATTGCTTTTAAAAATTTACAAAGCCAACATGAATATTATAAAAAATTTAAAATACAGATAAACAATATATTTTTACCACCCAGAGATATTACCACTATTAACATCTTTGGATATACTCTTCCTGTACATTTATATAGAACATGGAAATTTAGATTGGAAATGTCTAATACTCGTTTACCTGGGAAATCAGAAGGAGAAAAATCCATGCCTAATATTAAACAACCCAGAATCTGATTGGCAAAGTGGTATTCTAATTGCTAAGTCAACATAATTATCTGGATTTTTTGTTGTTGTTTTATCAAGTAGCACAGTTAGTGTCACACCTGAAGACCCTCCCTCCTGTGTATGGAGAGAAACTGCTCAAGTCACATATGAATAGGGAAGAGTGAGTTCATGAGAAGTTAGACATCTAATAGACCAATTTTTTTTTTTTTTAAAGATGGAGGCTGAAAGGGTTCATTTCATGAGGAAGCAGCTTGAAATAGTGATACACTGGAGCATTGAGGATTAATTTGAGGCCCTCTGGGAGTAGAAAGTTTTGACCTTGTTTGGAAAGCTACGTTATAGTTGAAGTTCCTAGGATATATTGCTGGAGTTGGTTTCTAAGTTGATGGGAATAGAGGTTGAAAGAGATTATATAGAACAGTGGTTCTCAACCTTCCTAATGCTGTGACCCTTTAATACAGTTCCTGTGGGTTGCGACCCACAGGTTGAAAACCGCTGATACAGAGGAATGATCTTTACTTTTTCAATATTTTAACTAAAGAGCCAAGTGTAGTGGCTCATGCATGTAATCCTAGCAATTTGGGAGGCAGGTGGATTGCTTGAGGTCAGGAGTTCAAAACCAACCTGAGCAAGAGCAAGGCCCCATCTCTATAAAAAATTGGAAAACCTAGCTGGGTATAATGGCATATGCCTGTAGTCCCATTTACTTGGGAGGCTAAGGCAAGAGGATCTCTTGAGCCCAAGAGTTTGTGGTTGCTGCAAGCTATGATGACACAACAGCACTTTACCCAGTAAGACTTTGTTTCAAAAATAAAACAATAAAAAATAAATTTATTTTTAAGGAGAAAAGAAAAATTCTTTTATTTATTTATTTTTTATTTTTGTTTGAGACAGAGTCTCACTTTGTTGTCCTCAGAAGAGTGCCATGGCATCACAGCTAACAGCAACCTCCCACTCTTGGGCTAGGGCAATTCTCTTGCTTCAGCCTCCTGAGTACCTGGGACTATAGGCGCCCACCACAATGCCTAGCTATTTTTGTTGTAGTTGCCACTGCTGTTTTAGCTGGCTGGGGCCGGGTTCGAACCCATCACCCCCAGTATATGGAACTGGTGCCTTACCCACTGAGCCATAAGCGCTGCCCGAAAAATTCTTTTATTGCAGTTGTATTTATATCATCTTGATGTCAGGGTCCCTTGCTTCATGAAAACCCTTGTGGACAGGGTGGTGCCTGTGGCTCAAGGAGTAGGGCACCAGCCCCATATGCCGTGGGTGGTGGGTTTAAGCCCGGCCCTGGTCAAAACTGCACAAAAAAAGAAAAAGAAAAACCCTTGTGGACAAAGCCATGGAACAGCACCTGTCTTAAACCCAACTTTTCTGTTATACTTGAATTTCTCAATTTTGATCCAGTAGCTGCTCATATTCCTGCTTTTTACATTTAGAAGGAATGATCTTTAGCAAAGATCAAAGCTCTAGCAGTTCCTCCAGCTGAAGTCCTTCCTTCCTGCAGGGCCCAACTCCACATAGGGTGAGTGCAGCCACACAGCAGTAACCAGATTGAGCAGCCTCCCCTGCAAAATAAACATTTTAATTAAAGAAAAAAAATTTATTTATTTATTTATTTATTTTTTGAGACAAACTCTTTCACTCTGTAGCCCTGGGGTTGAGTATTATGGCATCACAGCTCACAGAAACCTCAAACTCTTGGGTTTGAGCAGTCCTCTTGTCTCAGCCTCCTGAGTAGCTGGGACTACAGGTGCCTGCCATATTGCCCAGCTATTTTTAGAGATGAGGGTCTTCTTCTTGCTTAGGCTGGTCTGGAACTCTTAAGCTCAATCAATCTACTGGACTGGCCTTCCAGAGTGTTAGGATTACAGGCGTCAGCCACCTCGCCCAGCCTAATTAAAGAAATATTTTTAATAGCTTATGTATTAACTGGGTGTATGTATGGTTATCTTCCTTTTCTTACATTGGTAGTATAATATCATGCACAGTCATTCACCTTTACTTTTTCTTTTTTTTCATGTTACCATTGGACTTGTCTTCAAGTCCATTGTTGTTTCTCTAGAGCAGTGATTTTTAACTGGTGTGCTATGGCATACTGGTGTGCCATGAAAAGTTTTAAAGAACATTAGTTATTTTTGAAAGGAATTCAAAGCACAGTAAGTATATTCTTTTTTGTACTTTTTTTTTTAAATCAACATAATTGAAGTGTGCTGTGGAAATTTACGGATTTGAGTGTGCTATGTGATAAAAAAGGTTGAAAAACACTATACATTGGCAGCTTGAAAACATTTATTAATTTTGCTTAGTATCTTGTATGTCAGAGGCAAAATAGTGTAGAGGTTAATAGCTTGGGAAAGTCCTGAGTTCAAGTCCTAATTTTGTCACATAATATCTGTGAGACTTTGGGCATGTTCCTTAACCTGGCTGAGCTTCAGTTTCCTCATCTGTAAGATGGTGATAATGATAACTTTGTTTCCTGAGAGCTAAGAATCATAATTTCTGCCTATAATTTTGCATGCTTCCGCAGCCTAAATCTCTGTTTTTCTTAGGTGCTCTGTTACAAGTTGAGAATGATAGTTTTCTTTTTGACTCCAAAAATGTGGCTCTACAAAGTTGGGTAGTGTGTTTTTTCCCCTGCATTTAATCAATAGTCTAGTAAAATAAATGTTGGTTAGTAAAGGAACATAGTTTCACTGTGGAAAACCCAAGCCAGGTGGCCTGTAGCACAGAGCTTTCACATGCTCAACTTGGTGTATTTGCTTGAAGGCTGTGTTCTTTTTTTTTTTTTTTTTTTAAGTGTAAGGTTTAAAAAAAAAAAAGTGAATTATGCAGGTGGCATTTTTTTTCAGACCCATCATTTATCTTGCTTTTCATTGCCCCTTGCATAGTTTATGCACCTGAGCTACTGCCACCATAGTGCTGTGGAAAACTGCTATGTGTGGGTGGTGCACAGCTAACACCTCCTCCCTCTCCCCGAGATAATCACAGGTCAAAGCATAGTTTTAGAAGGCCTATTTTCTTAGGCACGGTATCTTGCCTTATTTTGGGTGAGTTTTCATTCCTAGAGTTGTATGTTGAGCCTTCAGATTTTTAATTCCAGAGCAAGTGCCATTTTGAAGCTTAGAAAAAAAAATTTTCCCCTCTCTGGATAGCGTAAGCATTGATTTAATTTGCAATGACAAAAAAGTGTTTTGAGTCTGTATGCTAGTAGTTTTATCTGTGATGACCCAATTATTTTATTGCTCCATAATTATATCATCATGGTGGAGAAAGCTTAATTTTTTGGCCTCATGGATATAAAGATTCCATATCTGGAAGGTGGGCATCACGCAGTTTTTCAGGGTTGCTGTTAGGTGACTTCATGTCTTTTATTAGCCCTGTCTATAGCTTTTTATAGTGTGTACCTCATGTTGTATTCTTTCATCCTGGAAGCTATCTGAAAGTATTATTTTATGAACTGAGGTTTGGCAACGTATGACAGTAGTTTATAAAAGTCTGCTTCTAAAGGAAGAAGATCCAGATTGGCTTTCTTTTTCTTAAGTCATAAGAAACAACTTGGTGAGATTATGCTCAAAGGTCAGAACTGGGACTTGGCTTTTCGGACATTGATAATGTGAAGTGTATTGTGGGAGCCGCGCCCGCGCCCCCCCCCCCCCCGGCGGCGGCGGGCGGGCGGGGGGGGGGGGGAGGCCGGGCGGACAGTAGGTGGGGGTGGTGG